>JBBPBX010033987.1:18622-29469 GCA_038048925.1 Garcialebias charrua
ACTGTGGTGAAAAAACACAGAAAAACTCTGTATTTTTTGCGTTTTTTTCCAAAAATTCGCCAGCTCGTAAGTCCGGAACCTCGTAGGTCAGAGCGCTCGTAAGTCGGGGACTACCTGTAATCTGGTGTGCCTTACAGTCCGAAAAATACGGTAATTGCAACAATAACCGTTGTAATATCTCATTTGGTTTTTCCGATGTAGTAGATTTGACGTGACATTTGGTCTTCTTTAACAAGAGTAAAAATAGTGTTGCAAGCTGCAGAATTAGTTACAGACATACAGCAAACTGTGGCATTGTAGCATTTCTTGAAAGAGTGTCCCATTTTGTAGTGCAATGTTTTAACCACTAGCCCTTGTGACATCAAAATAAAAGCCAAATGATAGGGGTAAAACTAAGGAATGGGATTTAGCCTTTGTCTTACCTTTCCCCGGAGGCCCTGTCCTGTAGAGATCCTCCTTTCACCGTCCTTGCTTATTCGCTTTGCTTCCATCAGAGCTCGGTGATTTCCATGTCTGTCCCCAAAGTTGCAGCCCACTGGTAAAATTCCCCAGTTGGGCATGGAAGCTCTGAAGGCCCCTGGGTGGTCCGGATGTCCCCTTTCCATGTTGGTGTGGTTTGGCCTCTTGGGTGCTCTCCTATGCTCAATGCAGGCCAAGCTTCCCTGCCCTGGAGGTATAGAAACAACATTGTGCAAGTTAAAGATACAGAATGTTGAAAATATTGTAATATGGGATTAATGGTTTTATAGAAGGGAGACAAAAATTAAGATGAATATCATGCAATACGAGAACATAGAGAATAATACTGAAGTTCTAAAACAATAAATAATGCAGCCTTTTAACAAAAGTTATAAAGAAGGGTTGTAAAATTACCAAAGCTTTAGTTATTTATAAAGTCGAGGCGAACTGAAAAACATAACATTTCTCACCGAGAGGTTCTGGTCTCTTATTCTTGACTTTATGGTTTGCTTGGAGCTTGGAAGACTGAGATGAAAAGGACAAAGTCCCAGCAGGGTTTGCAGATGCTTCTTTAGAGGATGAGCTAATCCCGATGTCACCTGTTCCATCGTCACTATCGTAGCTGCCAACCTCCTCCTCTGTGAAATCCAGACATCAGTGCGATCCGTCAGATTGCTTCAAGTGATTTACATGTAAACACTGTTAACAGCCAGCGGCTCGCTTGATGAGACGTGTTGGCTGCAAAGCTTTCAAGCTTCCTTTTGAAGCCAGTGGCTAAAATTGCACGATCACAGCAACCAAGAAAGATAATTTTCCTGGAGGGTTTTTAAAAAGTAAGTCTTTTTGGTACATATTTCCCACATGGAGCAAACCAACATTAATGGCTTCATGGTCATGCTGAGCCTATTTCTTAAGCAAATGTTGACGATCATGTTCAGCTTTACATGCACACACAAACAGGCTCCTATTGGCAGCTGTGTGCTGCTGACTCGGGGGCTTGTGTTGGGTGTTGACACGTCTTGTCACTTACATGACATTGTCGTCAACACTTTGCTTTGGATGCACAGACACATATTCCACAGCTACATATCCAGGCCGCCAAGACCATAGGGTAGGCCGCACTGCCGAGCTCTGCTGAAGTTCTCGTGGTTTGGTAAAAATCAGGATGAATGTAACAGTTCTATCAACTAGCAATCTTGTCTGAGGACACTTTCACGTGGGTTGGAGATGTGGAAAAGTATCGTGGTGTGACATTCTGGATGGGTCTGGTGCAGGCTCACATTACAGTGGGCCTATGGGGGCACAGGGGCGTCCGTGCTGCGTGCCTGTGGCAAGTCGTTAACGGTTTTAACACTGTGACAGACGAGCTGTGAGAGGAGGCCCCTGATGACGGCAGACATCTCACTCTCAGATGCTTCACGTGCGCGTGCAAGCGCACACAATTGGCACTCTGAGAGCGAAATCTCGCACTGAATGGTCAATGTTTATCAACCCCTCAGGCAAATTAGCCAAGCCCATTAACTACCCATGAAGCCTGCCTAGCTACGGAGGTTTCGTTAAAAACCTATTTTTTTTTTGCAAGAAGTTTTCCAGTTTTCTCATCTATTACTTATTTCAACCATTTAAAGGTATTTAGCTCTGAGATAAACCAGATTACATGACTGGAAAAACCTTGTGTCTGACCCAAGTTGCGGCTCACCATGCTCCGAGGTCTCACTGCAGCTCTTCGGTATCTCTGTGATTTGTTTAGTAGACACAGGTTCCATGGTGTCGACCTTCACTGAGAGCTGTTTTCAGGAACATTTTGCATCATTGGGGCATGATTGCCTTCAGTCATGTCATTGGTTGCAGCTTTGGGCAGCCAATAGTCTTTCCATCCCATACAGTACATTGGCTATTTAGAGTTGGATGTTAATCTTTGTGATAAGGTGCTCCTGCATTGTGGTATTCTGGTGGTGAAAGATTCCACTAATGCTGGTTCTTCAGTTCCTGGCATTTTGGGAATGAACATAATTCAGCACATTTACCAAGAACTCTTTGGGGCACATGGTGGTTCGTTCTTTGACTTGCCTTCAGTTACAAAGTCTCCTGGTCCAGTTGTGGAGGCTCTGCAGCAGTGTCACCAAGCAGCAACTAAGTCCCCAGTGCAGTTAGCTGGTGCTGTTAGGGTCCGGGGCCCTCGAGCAGTGAGGATAACTGGTGGGATTATGAAATTTGTAGCTGCAACCTGCCCTGAACAATTTGCTGGTCAGGTTTTATTGTTTGAGCCCCCAGAGTCTGGCCTACCAGTTGGCTTATTAGCCTCGCCATGTCTCATTCAGGCTGTGCACGGCACTGTTTATGTTCCTGTCTTAAATGTGGGGACTACTGATGTTGTACTTTATCCCCGAACTCACCTTGGTGTGTTGAGTCGAACTGAAGTGGTTAGCCTACCCCCTGATGTGATAGAAATAAGACCTGGTGCTACAATTTCTTCTCAGGTGGCTTCTGGTTCAGAGCAGAGCTTGATTGAACCTGTTGATTTGTCTGAACTGACAGAAACTGAACAACAACAGGTTCAGTCACTTCTACAGAAGTATAGCTCTGTCTTTTCAGCTCATGAGGATGACTTGGGGTGCACTAATTTGGTTTCTCATGACATTCCTTTGTTGGATGAAGTTCTGGTCCGGCAGAGGTACAGACGCATTCCTCCCTCAGAGAACGAGGCTACCAAGTCGCACATCAATCAGCTCTTACAGAACCAGGTAATAAGGGAAAGCAGTAGCCCTTATGCCTCTCCCATCGTTCTTGTTAGGAAGAAAGATGGCAGCCTTCGTTTGTGTGTGGACGATCGTCAGCTTAACAGCAAAACGAGAAAAGATGCTTTCCCATTGCCTCGCATTGAGGAAAGCCTGGACCATCTCTCTGGGGCCCAGTGGTTTTCCACTCTACACTTAACCAGTGGGTACAATCAGGTTCCTGTATCAAAACAGGATAAGTTAAAAACGGCTTTTTGCACACCATTTGGACTCTTTGAGTGGAACCGTATGCCCTTTGGGCTTTATAAAGCACGAAGTACCTTCCATCGTCTGATGCAGAGGATGTTTGGGTGTGCCAGTCCCTTCTTTTATATTTGGATGACATCATTGTGTTTTCGGGTTCGGTCTCCCAGCACATGGAGCGTTTGGAAGCAGTCCTTGCTCGGCTTCAGAGAGAAGGTCTGAAGGTAAAACTGGAAAAAAAATTATTTTTTCAAATGACAGGTTAAATACTTGGGGCAACTTATCTCAGATAAATGTGTAGCCACAGTCCCTGCCAAGACTGAGGCAATGGCTAAATGGCCATGTCCCACACAGGTTTCAGAACTTCGCTCATTCTTGGGCTTTGCTAGCTATTACAGGCGCTTTGTGGAGGGTTTTGCTAGGTTAGCGGGTCCTCTTCATAGGCTGGTAGCACAACAATTAGGCACAAAGTCCAGGAAGGGGTCTGGTCAGGCTTTTCAATCTGCCTGGACATCAGTGTGTGAGGAGAGCTTTGAGGCTTTAAAAGCAAAATTAACATCTGCACCAGTGTTGGCATATGCTAACTTTTCACATCCTTTTATTTTAGAGACGGATGCCAGTCTCAGTGGACTTGGGACAGTGTTGTCACAGGAAACAGAGGGTGGAGTAAGGCCCATTGCAGTGGTGGGCCTCCGACCACTAGAGAGCGCTAATGCGCTAATCCGCTTACAGCGGACCTAAACAATTATTCATCGTTACAGCGGTTTGACTAACTTTTATAATTCATAAGCGGATTTGCGCTATTTTTATTTAAAATGCAGTACCGTTAATAACTAATTTTCTATCAGTAAAAACGAAAAAAACTTATTTACGAGCTCGGACGACTGCTAACAGACTATATCCTGTCAGCGCCGGATGTGGTCCGTGACAAAAAAGCGTCCCCCTCAGTCTCTTGGTGTGTGCTCTCTCTATAGCAGTTAGCAGCCAGTGTGTTACTCTGCAGCCTTATTGCTTGTTTTCGAAGAGTCAGACGAAGACTTTTTAACATGGAGGGTGAACTTGTGGATGTTTCTCAGCGGCCTACGCGACGCGTCTGGATTTTAAAAAGTTCGCCATTAGCACTCTTCAAAATGGCGTCCGCGACGGCCACAGAAGCCAGGATTTTACAACAAAACACGGTAAAACAATTATTTCTTTGCTGAGAAAAAATATATTTCATAGCTGACGTTATAGCACAAGTTTTTCTGAGCTTGAGAGTTTCACGAAATGGTCAAATCTGCTGGATTTAAAAAAGTAGTTCGCCATTAGGACTGTTCAAAATGGCGTCCGCGACAGCCACAGAAATTAAGAACATAAAATAGCTGACAGGGCAGCAAACTTACATACTCAGGGAATCACAAGGAACTCAGGAGACAGAGGCAACAGGAGACAATGCCAGGACAACGATAAACACAGAGATACAGACTTATTTTTGATTTGATTTGATGTTTATTCATTCATTTTAAAAGAACAATACAAAACAGTTTCATCAGATACAAGAATACAAGTAGGATAAAATGAAAGGAGCAGAAAGAAGATGAAATCTTATTATATCTGCCCCTTATTTCACAGTTTGTTCAACCAATGATAACCTTCAAACTACATCACAAAATGAATAACTCTACTTAATTTTTCTAATACACAAACTACATCATAAAATGAATAACTCTACTAAATTTTTCTAACTGTAATACACAAACACACTAAGCTACATCATAAGTACAACATAAGTATAATACACAAACACACTAAGCTACATCATATATAGTTTTGAGCAAGTCCTTTTTGACCTTTTTCTTAAATGCATACACCCGACCCCCGATTTACGAACGAGTTCAGGACCTAAGAAAGGTTCGCAGGTCGATCTGTTCGCAGGTCAGACCTTCCATACACTCGTCACTCGGGGATGTCCTGTATTTTTATTTTTTTTTGTGGTACCAAGTACGTACTTCGCCTATCCTAACACACCTAACACAGTGTAATTAATTAATACAGTACAGTAATAAAAATATAAATTAAATAAAAATATAATGTCTTACTTTGAGGTGGTCAAACGCAGCTGCTGGCGTCCCATGTTAGCTCCCGTGTTAGCTTCTGGAGCTAGCCAGGCCGGAGGTTCGCGCGGTGGCCTGGCACGATCGCCGATAAATCCGCAGCTGCCTGAGACATTCACAAAGTTCACAGAGACGTTTCCAGCTAGTAATTAATCCATATGAGGCGATCCTGATCAACCAGTCTTCCAAACCTGGCTGCCTGCAGCCGTAACTGACCTAAGATGGCGTCCGGTGTTCTGCTTTAACTAGTGACCCTGTAAACTGGAGACTTTCAAAGCAGCCGTGACTGACCTAAGATGGCCTCCGGTGTTCTGCCTTAACTTGTAACCGTGTAAACTGGAGACCTTCTTCCTGTTATGACCGAATGTGCACAATTATTGCGCAATCATGACAAAAATGATCAGAAATGATCATTTTTATCATAATTATTATTTATAAAGCCTTTAAAACAACCACAGCTGCAACAAAGTGCTGTACACATGAAATTAAGAACATTTAAACACAAAAAAAAAAAAAAATTTTTTTTTTTTTTTTAATACAGTAATGTCATATTTTTATTAAATATGATACGTTCGTAGGTCCGGGCCGCCGTAGGTCGATGGAGTCGTAGGTAGGGGGTCACCTGTACATTGATTTTGCATTTTTAACATCACTCTCCAGAACATTCCACAATCGAACTCCCTGAATTGAGGTAGACCATCCCTTTAAGCTGGTTCTGAATTGTGGTTTGATGAATATCTGTCCCTTTGAGATTGTAATAACTTGGTCTTTTTATAAAATGTCTTTGGATATTTAAAGGTAATGTGTTATTATGAGCAATTGCATATGCCAGTCGAGGTCTTAACCCTTCAGAACGTAACATGGCTAATTATAGCTCTATGAAGTTGGAGTTCCTGGCTTTAAAATGGGCCATAACTGAGAAATTTGGGGAATATCTTTTGGGCCATCAGTGAATGGTCTATACAGATAACAACCTTTGTGTTATCTTCATTCAGCCAAGCTTGGTGCAGTGGAGCATCGCTGGGCTGCTCAACTTGCTGCTTTTGATTTCGATATTAAGTATCGTTCTGGACGCAGCAATGACAATGCTGATGCACTTTCCTGCCAGCCTATATCAGGTAATAACCTGGAAGAACTGTTGTCGGGCACCTCCATCCCAGAGGCTCTTCGGTGTACCCCATGTCCTGCTCCAGTGTCTGCAACTCAATTTGTGGTGGCTGTTTTGCCATCTCATTCTGTGTCTGACTTTCGTACTTTACAGGAAGCTGAACACCTTCTGAAGGACATTTTGGGGTTTTGGAAGAGGCAGGTTTATCCTACTCCCGAGGAGAAACTGCAATTTTCCAAACTGTCCTTGGTTCTTTTAAAAGAGTGGGGTCGTCTTGTGGCGAGGGATGGTGTGGTGTACCGTCAAGTCCATCGGTCAGATAGGGGTGAGGAAATTTTACAACTCATTTTGCCATCAATTCTGAAGCAGAATGTTTTGACTCAATTACATCAGGAGCATGGACACCAGGGTGTGGAGCGCACCGTTGAGTTGGTGAGGTAGCACTGTTACTGGCACGAGATGTCCAATGACATTAAACAGTGGATACAAGAGTGTCAACGGTGCCAGGTCGCTAAAAATGTTACATCTAGCTCGGGCACTTTTATGGGTCATCTGTTAGATTCTCGGCCAAACGAGATTTTTGCCATGGACTTTACTGTTAGAGCCTTCACGGAATGGCTTGGAAAATGTTCTGGTACTGGAATTACTGATGTATTTACTAAATACACCATTGCTGTTCCAACTCGGGACCAGACAGCGGTTACCGTCGCTCAGGTTTTGCTCACTGAATGTTTTTTTAGATTTGGGGTTCCAAGCCGCATTCATTAGGATCAGGGTCGGAGCTTTGAGAATGCGTTGATTCAGCAGCTTTGTAATATGTATGGAGTTAAAAAATGGCACACTACCCCTTACCACCCTGCTGGAAATGGGCAGTGTGAGCATTTTAATAGAACACTTCATAACCTGCTGCACACTCTACCACTGTCTAGGAAGCAGGATTGGGCTTCCAGTCTTCCCCAAGTACTCTTTTGTTACAACACTTCCCCCCATCAGAGTACTGGGGAGTCTCCATTTTTTCTTATGTTTGGCCGTGAACCTCAGCTGCCTGTGGATTTTTTGTTGGGTCGTGTTCAGGATCCTGCACCAGGTGAGGTGGTGGATTGGGTGGCTGAACATAGGATTAGATTAACTATAGCTTTTCATCATGCTCAGGATCACTTGTTGGCAGATGCAGGGCATAGAAAACAGTATCATGATCATAAAGCAGGTTTCATTACAGGAGGGACAGTTGGTTTACCTGTTTGATCATAGTATTAGAGGTCGTCATAAAATCCAGGACCTCTTTAACTCAGTTATCCATCAGGTTGTGAGAGCTCCAACGGCTGGAGGGCAGGTTTATACTGTGGCTGCTGTGAGTGACTTGCAGAGAACTCGAAATGTGCATCGGGATATGCTAAAGGCTCGGGTTGGGCCAGAGCTCACACCTGTACCCCCGCAGTCAAAACCTGCCTTGCTTGCAAAGGGGTTGGATGACTCTCTGGGGGATGATTTGTTCATTGTTCTTTAGTTTTAGCAGGTCGCTTTCGTAAATGAGCCCTTGAGGTTCAAAAGATTTACCTGACTAAATAAAGGTTGAATGAATTGTGCTTGTTGGTCTCAGATATTTCTGTACCTTCTAGCTCCATAGCCCCAGGGTTGCTTCCACTGGTCACTTTAGGAAACGGTCACCCTGTTCAAACTTCTGAGGCAGTTTTTCCACCTTTGCGTCGTACTGCTCGTTTAAGGGCAGGACAGCATTCGAATGTCCATCATCTTCCTCGACCTATGGGTTATGCTGCAGGATCTAATCAGCCAGTTTCCAATGCACAGTTTGCCATATTTCGCCCCTGGTGCTGAAGTGTGCAGGTCCATTGTCGGGGCGACGATGCAACATCGGGGGATAGAATGTGGTGAGATGGTGTTCCACTTCTCCCTCCACCCCTCCTTCTACTCTGTGGACCAGGTGCAGCCAGACGTGCACCGTTGATTGATGGGCAGGGCAGATGCCTTTATAATTGGGCAGGCCACTGCGGGGTGCGTGTGCCTTTGTTTCTTTCACTACAGTCGGCTGCTTTATTTTGGCTTGTGTTCTTGATCTGCTCATCTTAGATCGTAAGTGCCAGTTTTTCAATCAGTGACTGGGATCGTGGTTGGGTTTTTTGGGTGTGTCAAGTATGCAGAAGAAAAGGACTTTTAATGGTTGAAACCAGACTGTTGCAAATCCTGCACAACACGTGCGCACACACACATACACTATACACAGCCTCATACAAATACCAGCACACAGGCCCAAAGATCAGGATCAATACTTACAGAAACACACACATAGCAAGACACACGAAGGCCCCACACACATGCACACGCACACACACAGAACCAGACACACGCGCACACACACAGGCCCACAGAAACACATACATCACAGAGCCTTGGCAGCACACATTCCACAAGCTGCAGGAGGAAAGCTTTGTTACAGATGAGCTCAGGGCCTCTTAACAGAATAACCAGAGCTATTGAACTTTTATAAATCTATACCAATCAAACATATAGGGAAATGTATTCTCTTATAAGCCTCTCACCGTCTCTCATACAAGGAAGCACTCACTAACACCAAATAAGGGCATGTACACTTTTCACACAGATGAGAAAGAGCTTTGCAGCAGGAGAGTTTTAAATGCGTTTAACATAGTAAATGAACTGATAATCTCTTATAAAACTAATCAAACATATATGATTATATGAAATGTAATCCTTTATGAAACAGAATGTGATGAATAATTGAATTTGTATTATATCAAGTGAAATTGCATGTTCTATGATTACTGGAAAATGTGATTATAATTTTGTTATTTGAGATGTGTTATAATGTTTCTATGGCAAACTAAGGTGTTTTCACGGCGAGGGTGAAAGGTGGACATGAGTGGGACTGAACTTAAAGACAGTGTAAAGTGAATTTCAATATTTTCTTCAATAAACATTATAAATGTCATAATTGTAATCTTGTAAATGAGTAAAAAGTCTCAAAATTGTAGCTCAATTAATTTTGGAGTTATAGATCAAACTTTGTTTAAAGATATGTCTGCTTCAGGATTTTTTAGGCGTGGTTTAAATGTGACCGCGTTTCGTCACGCGGTCTAAAGCCCCACCCCCTGCAGCTCCAGCCGTATAAATTAGTTCTTCGCATCGGTGGAGCCATTCACTCGCGAATCGCAGATAGCATCAGATAGCAATAGCATAGATATTTTGTTCATTGTTAGCTAGCTAATCAATTATGCCTCGTTCCTGCATCTTCCCTGGATGTCGCAATGGTCAGGGCACCCGCTTGGTGACTTTATTTAATTTATTTTATTTACTTGATCTCTGCTGCTGTCAGCCGCGGACACACAGAGTGGACCTCACATCCCCCGCGCGCAGCCACTGACACACAGAGTGGACACACCGTCCCCCGCACACAGCCACTGACAAACAGAGTGGACACACCGTCCCCCGCGCGCAGCCACTGACAAACAGAGTGGACACACCGTCCCCCGCGCACAGCCACTGACACACAGAGTGGACACACCGTCCCACGCGTGCAGCCACTGACAAACAGAGTGGACACACCGTCCCCGCGCACAGCCACTGACAAACAGAGTGGACACACCGTCCCCGCACACAGCTGCTGTTATGTATCTGTGTGATTTCACATTGTATGCTCACATTCTAAGAAAATAAAAAGTTTGACGAATATTTCAAAGTCAAAAGTCAAAGTCAAAGTCAACTTTATTGTCAGAACTGCAATATGTACAGGACATACACAGGATTGAAATTGCGTTTCTCTCAGTCCCTCGGTGCAACAGTAACCATCTAAACACTAAACACTAAAACATTTAATAAACATAAGCATAAAATAGTAAAAGTGTAACACTGTCCTGAGTTTTTTCATAGTAGTATAAAAGTATGAAAATTTACACCAACACTGAAACACCAAACACCCAATGAACATAAGCATAAAATGAAATAATAAAAGTGTAATACTGTCCTGAGTTTTTTCATAGTAGTATAAAAAGTATAAAAAGTATATCTATAAAATAAACTGAAGGTTCTAGCATTGACATTTGCAAAGAGTGGCACAGCAGCATATGAGTTAATGTACACAGTATATGTATGAGGTAGTTGATGTTGGTATAGAGGCAAAGTGGCATATGCAGTAAGGCACATAAGGCACATTTGGCATCCTTAGATAAG
>JBBPBX010033988.1:0-32908 GCA_038048925.1 Garcialebias charrua
TACCTAAAGGATTGGGAGATCAGTGTAGATTATAGTACCTTAAGTAGTATTAATCTACTATGACTCATCAAAGATTGAGATCTTTAACAAAATGAACAGCATGTTGGCATAGTTAAAATCCATTTAAGTCTTCAACTTATCAACAATCAAAACCTCTTTTGGCTGGGAGTGTTCAGAAAACAATAACAACTTCAATAACACAAAAGTAGCAATTAAGCAACTAAAAAACAACGTTTCACTACGTCAAACTCACTCTGGTCGTCAGATTCCACGTCACACACAAGAAAAACAGTTCTTAGCTTTATAACCGATGTCAATTAAATCCTGCAGATTTAAACGGTTGTTAAGGTTAGTTTTTGTTGTGGGTTTTATGCTTAGCGTTTCTAAGTTCTAGTTGGAACGGTTTCTTTTCGCAACTAGAATAGTTTAAACTGTTTAAGCTTATTTACTATCCTGTGCTTGGACGACCTTCTTTTCCCATGAAGTCTGTGAGTTTCCGAGCTCTTTGTCGTTTGTGGGGTTATTGAAATCTTTGTCCTTGACATGGGCATGGCCTAACATCACCCCCCTGTGGTCATGAGGGACCACGCGCACGGGTGTGGACGTCCGTCCATGGGCACGAGTTAGGATGCCATTGTTTAGCTTAAGCTGTTCGCGCAGTTTATGGGGAACCTTGTACAGGAACCTTATAGGTCTCGGCCAACGTACCTCTGTACGTTTACCTCTTTCTGCGTAATGCAGGTGTGTCACAACTGTCGGCGCCGTCGCAGGCGTGTCTCTGTCGTTGTGATGTATGTCTTCCCACTTCATGAATGAAGAGGTGCTCTTTGAGTCTGTAAGAACTATGTCATCTCTGAGTAGTTCTAGATTCAAATGCTCTTGAACCAAGGTTTCATTGAAAGCTTGGATGATAACTGAATTACCTGTCCCAGAGGACAGCACAGCGTTCTCGGTGCGTGATCCTTGGACCTCTACACCGTCCTCTACCTGTGGTAGGAAGTGTGAGTCTGCCCCCCTTTTGTTTAAGGAGGGGTCCTCAAAATCAGTAACAATGAAGTCCAAGTGACTGTCAGAGTGTTGTAGACTGTCACCTTGTGGGCTCAGATGTCCTTGAACCAAGACTTCACTGAAAGCTTGGCTGTTTGCCGAATTACCTGTCCCACAGGACAGTACAGCGTCATCGGTGTGGGACTCTTGGATCTCCACACCTTCATCTACCTGTGGTAGGAAGTGGTCAGGGAGTGCTGAAGGTGTCAGCTCGCAGAGGAGGTCCTCGTGATGGGCCAGAGTCTGGTCCACCTGTTGAGTCTCCTCTGTCTCACCTGTAGTTGAAGGTTCACCTACCGGGTCTGCGGTCTCGGTTGGGGAATCCCATGTGACCTCAGCGGTACCTGTTGTTAGGCAGTCAGTGTCCTGACCTTGAGGAGGTACCACGATTGGCAGTGGACTGCTCACTGTGGTCCACATTGTCTGATTGCCATAATTTATAATCGCTTCAAAGCGATTTATAAAATCTTGGCCAACCACAAATGGAGTCTGGAGTGAGTCAAGTTCAGACACATATACCGGATGGTATAGTGACATTTCGCCAATCTGCATATGAACCATGGCTATTAGGGTTGTACTCGTCTTTGCGAGGCCTTGTAGCTCACCATAAGTGTATTTCACAAAGGGTATTTGCCTGCCAACATCGTTAGCGGCGGTCCTTAGCTCCTCAAACAGTTTGGCTGACATGACAGACACGTCTGAGCCGCTAACCAGGAGTGCTTCTTGCTCTAGGACCCCTTCCAATGTGAGTGGCAGGTAAGCTCTTTTAGCTATCCCCCTTCTTATAAAGTTACACAGAAACCGTTCAGGCTTTTCCACACGTTTTTGCGTACGTGTGACTCTGTCTGTGTAATCATCGTCGCTGTCAGCATCATGATGGCTGTCTGCCTCATGACCTTCAGGATGTGGATTTTCAGCAATTTGCTTGCTGTCAGCATCTGGACTTTCAGGACGCTGATCATCAGCAATTTGTTTGCTGTCAGCATTTATGTCAGTGTTGACGTTGTTGATGTCAACTGTGTGCACCGAGTTGTTGCAAAAGACAGTGCTGCGCGTCGCTACATCAGGATGAACAACGTTGTTTGTGTTATCATCAAGGACAACGTCACACGTTGTGTCAGCTTGGTCAACCACTGTAACATTCAAATCATTTGACAAACAACTCACAACCTCAGTCACGATCTCGCGCGGAGGCGCCGTTTCCATAATCTGGAGCATGTGTGACTCATTGCATGTCTCAAACTGTGCAGTTCGAGGGGCAGGGGCAGGAGGGCCGCCTCTCGTGGGTACATGTCGGGACAGACCACTTTTCAAAGGGTCACGGTTCCCAGACATCAACATCTCTCGAAGTTCACCCACAGTGAGATCCATGAGAGAACTCTTTTGGTTCGATCCGGACCATCTGGGTTCATCTGGAGGGCGAACACCTACCTTGTGTGGTTCTCTGCTCCTCTCAAGGTTTTCAACCTGAGGGGCAGGGGCAGAAGAACCTCCTGTGAACCGATCTGAGTCACTGGTCCAGCTGGAACTGATCTGTTGTTTGTTATCATGAAAAACCTGTGACCTCTCGCACATTGAAGGAGAGGGAACCTCTACTACTTCCTGCGAGTGGGATGTGACCTTTTGACCTGTACAACCTCTGATGGTATCCTAGGTTGTATTTCGGCCTCAAAAACTGACGCAGCATATTGTCTTATCACTTCCATGGAATCTTTTTTGCAATCAACCTTGAAATGAACACATTTCATTTGAAAAGGCATAAGATTCATAATGAAAAGACGTTTAAACTCCATATTTTCCTCTAGTCCAGGAATAGTTTTTCCCCCGGAGTAGACCGAGATTAGCCTGTCGTAGAATGACAGGGGATTTTCCCACTTATCCTGACGGACGTTCTTAGCAGCTAAGTAATTAGCATACGAAGAGGCAGATTCCCCCAAAATGCGGGGAGCACGGGCAGGAATCCCAAGGCCCCCATCCATCCATCTAGGATAGATAGGAGAGGAGCCCCCCTCAGGTGGTTCACCTGTTTGAACGTCCATCTGTGTACTGATTTTCTGCGAAAAACCAAGTAAAGTGGGTCTCATATCGCAGCCTGCAAATATGCAAAGTGTATGAGCTGCTCAGAAAACATCCAAGATGTTAAATGAAATAAATCAGTGATGTTTAGTAATTTGTCGACCTGTGACAAGGTCAAACAAAAACGGCTGTCGTTGTGAGATTTTTGTGAAAACCAAAACAAAAGAAGCCTCATGTGTGTTATTTTAAACTTGCAGTTTAAAATAAAAATAAAAACAGTTTGTTTTGCACAGAATCAATGATAAAAGTGTCAAATTTTATCAACAACAGACATGTCTGTATTAAATCTGTGTAACTGTTCTGCCATCAACATTTGATTATATGTGAAAATCAAATTAAAGTGTGCTGTGAGTACAATATTCTCAAAATGTTTCCCGTTTAAAACAGGAACAGTTACCATGTACACATTACAGGAAGACTGCGTCTTCTAATGTAACCAGCAGGGGTCACAGCGCTGGAAGTGAGTTTATCACAGCGACTGTAATTTCTCTATCTGACCGCTATAGAGGCGCTGTTATCACCAGTGAGCGCAGCCGTAGCTTTCAGCCCACACAGACATCCAACACGGATGAAAAGCATCAATCAGACAGATCTAAAGCGTAACGTGATAAGCTCTAGAACCCAGGCTCACAAAACGAAATCATGTGAGCAAAATCGGTTGAACTGTGAAACCTTTTAAACTGCGTTTAAAAGAAATAAGGTCGGTCCTCATAAAACCGGCAAAATCGGTGTCACGTGACCTGGTCACATGGCGATCGGCAGTTTTTCAGAGCAACCGGCTCAATCCACCCACTAAAATCTCAAAAACACCGCGATTAAACAGTCTTTTCAAAGACAGTAATGGACAAACAAGCACGGAAACTCGTCTGAGACAAGCAGCAAGTGAAAGTTGACGAGGAGCGGGGCTTCACCCACTGCGCAAGCGTCAACACTCACAGCGAAATCGACCAATCACAGCGAAGACAGAACTGTAGTTCTAAAACCCAAGTGTTCATGGGAAATTGTGTCTTCCAAACCCAACGCCACCCACAAGCGACGTGCCGTTCGAGCGGTGTGTTCACGGACCTGCGGTCGGTCGAACAAAAGCGTGGAACGGTCTTTTCAACGTTCTAAAACAGTCATAAATATCGCAAAACACCGCGGTTAAGCCAGTCTTCGACGATATTACGTGCATAGAACTCAAACAACACAAATAAACTGTCAGAAATGTGTGCAAAAATGAATCTGACAACCAGAGTCTACAGAAACCAACGTTCTTGAACGCGACACACAATGGACCAATCACAGCGTTTTAAGCAGCCATCTTGTCGGTACCGCTTAGCATTAGCTCGGCTCAAAGTACTGGACTCTCTTCCACAAAATAAACGTATTTTTACACCGCAGAAAATACTGTCAATGAGCTAAAACACAACCAAGCTAGCTCTCACGCCCCCAGGGGAGGCAGCACACCCAACTGTGTACAACAAACGGACTTTACGTCAAACGGAACCAGAACACAGTCCGGTCCAAAGCGAAGGGGGTTTTCCCGAACCTCGGCAAACACGTTGTAACAGATTAGGTAAAATGGAGCAGCAAATTTGTGAAACAGACCTTCAACAGCAAACCGCAGATGTAACAAGATGAAGCAGTGGTGACACGGCGGTCACAAAATGAACAATGCATGCAGCGTGCGACACGTAATGAAACGTCTCACAAAAACAAACAAAACATTTATCACTCAGCAGCTTCAAACAGACGTTGAAATGTGAAATATCAAATAATTCTATCGGCAAAATAATCCAGACAATGCCACGATCAGCAACTCCAAGTAACTAACTGATTAAATAACAATTATCTCAGGAATTACATGAACAACATTTCATGGGGTCTGACTGTTTGAAAAAACAATTTGATTGGTTGGTTGGTTCTCTCCACATATTGCACAACCACTGAACCAGTATTTTAGAACCAACATCTATAGTTCAAATTATGATCTAAGGTTTAATTAGTTTGTTTTTAAAGTATTCTTCAGAAATTGGGTGCAAATCAAAGATTAGGAACTTGTTCAAAAATTGTTACAGAATATATTTTACAAAATCAAAATTAATTTTGGTTGGGTGTTAAAACACCAGTTGCATCTCATGGCCTATAAAAATTATTTTAATATTTTCTGGTAGAAAGTTTCCACTCCAGTGTGGACTCTGATGTGTGAGTTTAAACTTGTCTTCTGACTAAATCTTTGTCCACAAAGTTCACAAGGAAATGGCTTGTCTCCTGTGTGGACTCTCATGTGTGAGTTTAAATTTGCCTTCCGACTAAATCTTTGTTGACAAAGATCACATGGAAACGGCTTGTCTCCTGTGTGGACTCGCATGTGTGAGTTTAAATGTGTCTTATGATTAAATCTTTGTCCACAAAGATCACATGGAAACGGCTTGTCTCCTGTGTGGACTCTCATGTGTGAGTTTAAATTCTCCTTCCGACTAAAATTTTGTCCACAAAGATCACATTGAAACGGCTTGTCTCCTTTGTGGACTCTCATGTGCGAGTTTAAATGTGTCTTCTGACCAAATCTTTGTCCACAAAGATCACATAGAAACGGCTTGTCTCCTGTGTGGACTCTCATGTGTCTGTTTAAATGTTTCTCATAATTAAATCTATGTCCACAAAGATCACATGGAAATGGCTTGTCTTCTCCTGTGTGGACTCTCATGTGTGAGTTTAAATATGTCTTCTGACTAAATCTTTGTCCACAAAGTTCACAAGGAAACGGCTTGTCTCCTGTGTGGACTCTCAAGTGTGAGTTTAAATTTGACTTCTGACTAAATCTTTGTCCACAAAGTTCACAAGGAAACGGCTTGTCGTCTCCTGTGTGGACACTCATGTGTGAGTTTAAATAGGTCTTCTGACTAAATCTTTGTCCACAAAGTTCACAAGGAAATGGCTTGTCTCCTGTGTGGACTCTCATGTGTGAGTTTAAACTTGCCTTATGACCAAATCTTTGTCCACAAAGTTCACAAGGAAATGGCTTGTCTCCTGTGTGGACTTTCATGTGTGTGTTTAAATTTGTCTTCTGACTAAATCTTTGTCCACAAAGTTCACAAGGAAATGGCTTGTCTCCTGTGTGGGCTCTTATGTGTAGGTTTAAATGTGTATTCCTACTGAATCTTTGTCCACAAAGTTCACAAATAAATGGCTTGTCTCCTGTGTGGACTCTCATATGTGAGTTTAAACTTCCCTTATGACTAAATCTATGTCCACAAAGTTCACAAGGAAATGGCTTGTCTCCTGTGTGGACTCTCATGTGTGAGTTCAATTTTGATTTGGAAGTAAATCCTTTACCACAGTCATCACAGCTTATTGATTTTGGCCTTGCCTGGACCTTCCTGCGTGACTCTACATTTTTCTTCTCTCCAACACATTTCTTATTAAGCAGACATCTTGAAGACTTCACTTCTGAATGACTTGTCATGTGTCTTTGAAGAGTCCGGTTACTGACATACTGCTTACCACACTCAGAGCAGCTCAAAGATTTGTTGACAGTTTTTACCTCTGATTCAGGAGCCCTGCTCTCCTTCCAGTCTTTCATACTGTCTTCACCTTCTGATTCAGAGTCTGATGAGTTCTTTAGCAGAGAGTCAGGACTGGTCATTTCACCATCCTCTTCATTGTCCTCATTAACGTCAGTCTTTGAAGAGCTGGAACTGCCTTTGAGAGTCTTTAAATCTGGGTTCCTGGTAAGTTTTTTTTTTTTTAAATCCTCCTCACTCTTTAAAGAAACTGTAGTGACCTAAAATCTGATATCGGTCTCCTCCATATTAAGTTGGTCACCCACCAGACTGGTCTAAGGGTCTTTTCTTCCACTTTATGATAAGAGGCTCTGGGTCCTGCTGGTCAACATCAGGCCTTCAGTCTTGAGGAGCTTCTTCTTCTTAATCAGCTCTAAACAGAAACAGGAACCATTGAAACACATGTACAATAAAGACAATGTTACTTCAACACACGCACACACACACGCACACACACACAAACACACACACACACGCACGACACACACACACACACACACACACACACACACACACACACTTTTACCCTCACAATCACCATCTTCTAGGGGTGTAACGGTACACTAAAATCACATTTCGGTTCGGTTAATTTTCGGTACAAAAAAAGGACAAAATAAAGACTTACAAAATGTTTATTTTGAAAATATGCCAAGTAAACAATACGTTTGTATAAAAATAAATAAAAGTGACCCATTTGGGTGCTATTTTAAATAAACGGCACTTTTTACAATAAATAAACTATACTAACGATAATAAAAATCTTAATAAATATAATAACAGTCAAAACCAGAACAATAAGCAGCAACAGACTGTTTACAATATAGCTAATCAAGTTTAAAGTTTTTGTCCAAAAAGACCAACTTGTCAATGTTTTCTGCCGAAAGCACAGATCTATCCATCCATCCATCCATCCATTTTCTTCCGCTTATCCGGGGTCGGGTCGCGGGGGTAGCAGCCTAAGTAGGGAGGCCCAGACTTCCCTCTCCCCAGCCACTTGGAGCAGCTCCTCTGGGGGAATCCCAAGGCGTTCCCAGGCCAGCCGAGAAACATAGTCCCTCCAGCGTGTCCTGGGTCTTCCTCTGGGTCTCCTCCCGGTGGGACATGCCCGGAACACCTCACCAGGGAGGCGTCCAGGAGGCATCCTAACCAGATGCCCGAGCCACCTCAACTGGCTCCTCTCGATGTGGAGAAGCAGCGGCTCTACTCCGAGTCCCTCCCGGATGACTGAGCTTCTCACCCTATCTCTAAGGGAGAGTCCAGCCACCCTGCGGAGAAAACTCATTTCAGCCGCTTGTATCCGAGATCTTGTTCTTTCGGTCATAACCCAAAGCTCATGACCATAGATGAGGGTGGGAACGTAGATCGATCGGTAAATTGAGAGCTTTGCCTTTTGACTCAGCTCTCTCTTCACCACGACAGACCGGTACAGCGCCCGCTTCACTGCGGACGCTGCACCTATCCGCCTATCGATCTCACGCTCCAGTTTTCCCTCATTCGTGAACAAGATCCCGAGATACTAGCACAGATCTAGTTACAGTGAATATCTCCAGCGGTGGAAAAAATCATCTCAGTAACAACAGTAGCAGCAGTGTGACTGTATTTGTCCTCGTTAAGCCTAGGATATAGTTGACGCGTCGCATAGGGCGTGTGGGTGCGCGCGCGAAAAGTGACGCAATCGCATAGTCCCCGCCCCCGCGCTTTGGCCAGCGCGTGGTCGTGCACCTCCCAGATTTTGAAGCTCCGCAAGCCTAGCGCGCGCGCCGAATTGATTGACAGGTCGGGTAGGGACCTCACCGACAGCCTTCACGCCAGAGCCTGCAGCTGTCTGCGCCGCTGTGGTCGTGGAAACGGCGTTGCGACGCATGGAGGAATGTTTTTTATGTGATACAAAGTATTAAATTCCCCGAACGAGCAGAAAGTCATTTGTTTTTGTTGTGTGATTTCAAACAGTTCTTCTTCTACGGTAGATTTCGTCTTCTACACCCTTTCTTGCAACATATGCACAGGTTTTAGAGCAGGGGTGTCAAAGTCAAATACACCAAGGGCCAAAAAAAAAAAATTTGCTACAAGCCAAGGGCCGGACTGGTTCAATGTTCATATTGAAATGATTTCACATAGCCTGTTGAACCAAGACCTAACAGATTATCTATTATTTAAGGATTAAATTAATAAAACAATATTTTCTTATGGATCCGTCAGTAATTTCAAGTGAAAACATTTTTCAACAGGCAAACAGCAAAAAATTAAATTGTTAAAAAAAATAAAATAAAATAAATATATATATAATAATATATATATATTATATATATATATATATATATATATATATATTTCTTAATTTCAAGATAAATGCATAAATAAAAGTGCATGCATTTTAAACTGAAAATGCATTATTGTGCAGCTCTACTGATCATCGCTTTCAAATGGGAAAATAAGAAAATAAATCAAATCAGTTGTATTCTTTCTCATGGCTCTGTCCCAGAGTCTATTCAACTGAAAAGTAAATATAAATAAATAAAATACAATAAAATACATAAATCTATGGCACACAGCCAAAACAATACTTCCTTCAAAGAAAAATCACGTCTTGTAGAAACAAATGTAAAAATTTAACTGAATTAAAAACTGAAAATTTGTTACAGCTCTGTGATGCTCACTTATCTGAGGCTGATACTTGGAGGTGCCTCATCTTTTGTACAAGTTCATCAATGTTTGGGGTTAGGCTCTGAGCTGAGGAAATCCTCAGGATTGATTACCTCCATGAACATGTAGTCTGCCTCCCACCTGGCTTGAAACCCCTGTTCTCTGTGTCCACCTTACGTTTAGCCATTTTTGAGGAGGGGTGCAAATGTAGCTGAAAGTTTATCTCTGCTCTGACTGCTGATGAATAATGAAGCCACTTGTGCAAGCTGAAGTGACTGCACGAGCTACCTGCCTAAATAAAGGTTGAATGATTAGGCATACAGCTGTCTTGTGACTTTTTATTAATATACTGTACTTTTTTATGATTGTTTACTGTTGGCTGCAAGTATGAAGCTGTGAAATCCTTCATTTTCTACAGCTGATAGCTGTTGGTCATTAATTATGATGAAGTTCAGCAACTTCTCTGTTGAGCTCCAAGCTTCAGCTGTGTGTTTTTATTGTTCAGTCTGGGAGTATTGTCCCTCCTACGAGATTATCAGGTCGGAGTAGACGCGGTTGAACAAGAAAAAAAAACACAGCTGAAGACATGGAGCTCGAATGAGGGACAGGCTGAATGATCCGAGACCGGGACGCATGGCTGGGTCCTGCTGCTGCTGTTTCAGCGAGAGTGTCATCCCAAGGAACTAACTTGAGCACGGTTTAAAGTGGCGCTGTGACTCTGCAGACATTGCACGTTGCTGTCTTATGGTATTTAGTGTAAAATACATCCACACAGCGGACATGTTACGATGAACAGTTGGCTAACTGTTAGCTAAAATGCTACTCACCGAGTCTGCACGTTGGAGCTGCTGGCTGCAAACTATGGAATGGATTTCCTGAATTTGAAGCGGGTCTCATTACTCTGGGTTCATGAGACACGACTCCGTTCCGAAAATCCATTCCATAGTTTGATTGACTCCGTGCCATGTACAAAACACCAGCGGGCAGCTGTGGCTTGCGGGCCGGATCTAATAGTTATTAAAT
This sequence comes from Garcialebias charrua, assembly GCA_038048925.1. Taxonomy (NCBI): domain Eukaryota; kingdom Metazoa; phylum Chordata; class Actinopteri; order Cyprinodontiformes; family Rivulidae; genus Garcialebias; species Garcialebias charrua. The sequence continues at coordinate 10,338 of JBBPBX010033988.1, forward strand.
ATCATCCAGGGGGCCATAAATAATTGCTTCGCGGGCCGGATCTGGCCCGCGGGCCGGGACTCTGACATATGTGTTTTAGAGGGTACTGCCACCTGCTGGTCAGTAAAAGAACAGCACTTTGCCATGTGCTGCCGTGCTACATTATAAACGCATGAAGCCGCACGGCACAGTGCGTGCGCAGCACGCGCGCTCCAGCTTGCGGACCAAAGCGCGACTATATCCGAGCCTTTACTCACAATAACCTTTTCTTGGACCTGCTCCTCCAGGTGGGACAGGTCCCTGGAAAAGTTCAGAGTTCAGTCATCAAACACATCTTCTTAGTTGCAGGTGATCTGGTAACTTTCCCTGAAGAGGAAGAAGGCAGCTGCTATCTCTGTCCCAGACTGGAAATAAAACACAAGGAAGTAAAAAAAAAGAGTTAAGATTATAATTTTAAATTAAAAGGGTTAATTAGATTCATTCATTCATTCATTCAACCTTTATTTATACAGGCTAGCCTCGTTGAGTCACGGGGACTCATTTACAAGAGGGACCTGTCTCACTCACACCAAACAACCATCCACTCTCACACTCACACCTAGGGTCAATTTAGAGTCACCAATCAGCCTAACATGCATGTTTTTTGGTCTGTGGGAGGAAACCGGAGTACCCGGAGGAAACCCACGCATGCACGGGGAGAACATGCAAACTCCACCCAGAAAGGCCCCCGGACCGGGATTTGAACCGGCAACCTTCTCGCTGAGAGGCAGCAGCTCTACCAGTTGTGCCACCGTGCTGCCCAGATAATAATAATAATAATAATAATAATAATAATAATAATAATAATAATAATAATAATAATAAAAGAACAATACCTCTTCTTGAACAGTTGTTATGAGGTGGTTGAATCTCTCGGTCATCATCATCATCAGGGCTTTAATCAGCTCCAGGGCTTGTTGACAATATCAATTTGAGCTTTTTCATAAAGTGCTGAACATTTTGGCTGAAGAGTTGACATGGTGGATGTTGTAGCGGGGCTCAAGAACTTTAAAGTCAGCGCATCAACAACATTCAGACGTAGATTCAGAGGTTTAAAAAGTCCGTGTTATTGCATTGGACTGATCTGAATTGCCCTATGAAGGTTGTTTAAATGCTGCTGCTGTTGTTAGCGGTGGTTGCAACAAGCTGCTTTTCTTGCTTGTAAAAGATGGTCACGTTCAGATTATGTTGTTTCAAGAGCATTAACAAGTCAGACGTGTTGTCTGCTGCAGATCCAATCTCTGTGAAACAACGTCGACTCACAGCGTTGGATTTGTTCACGTCTTTTAACAAGAAAGCCATAATGTTCCCAAACAGGAGACCGCAACGAGATGCTAGGCTGCTAAATGCTACGCGTGCTACAAGATAATAGCGCCGTGCTGAAACACGCCTAGGAATTCTAGTTCCGTGGCACATATTCTCCCATTAATAAAATTTAATGAGTAAAAAAATAATTGAAACGGTACCCAGGTGGAACGAACCGAACATGCCGTACCAAAACGGTTCGGTACACCCATGTGTACCGTTACACCCCTACCATCTTCTGTCTGCATATACATTAACACCAACATATTACTACAAAAAAAATAAAGGCAGAAAAAAAATTCAAGTTATTCTTTTTTTTAACAAAGGGACCGCCTGTGATAAAAGTTATTTTTTAATATCACCATTCTAATTTCACAAAGTTAATTAAAAGCTAAATAACCCTTCCAGTGTCAAACTTTAGGGGTTTTACCGCTGTTATAAATGACAATTTATAAACTTTACTGTTGCTAAAAATACAGTATTTTCCGGACTATAGGTCGCACCGGAATATAGGTCGCATTGTCCAATTATTGCCAAAAAATTGGAAAAATCCATCAATAGGTCGCACCGGAATATAGGTCGCACCTACGTCACCGCCGACGTAACGCGTCATCTAGCTGACGTGACGCGTCACCGCTGAGTCAACCCGGAAATGTGAACCGAGTGTTTAGCTCTGCTGCAAATGTCTGCCACAGGGGCGCACAGCAAGGCGTTTAAGAAGATTAACACTTAAAAACAATTATTTGTTTGATAAAAATTATAGCAAATATGTGTCTGAGCTGAACTTTTCCTTAATAAATGAACATAATTGTGAAATGAGCTGGATTTAAAAATTTGTTTCGCTAAGTACATCTGATGAAACAAAACGTGCACGCGTAGCACCAGACATGCAGTAGCAGCGAACAGACCTGCATGTACCAGTATTTTAATTTTAAAGTCCATGACCCACCATGTTTTCAAATTGCATCGCCATTAATATTTATTTGTTTATTTAAAAATAATACAGGAGCGTTTATTTATATTGTAGAGAAATAATGCTAAATGTGTTATTTCATGATTTATAGCAGATTTTAGCAGAAGCTCCAGGAAGATCTGCCCCTCTCCATATATGGGCTTTGACGTCACAAAAGATTCCGCCTTGGAGTTACAGGCGGAGTTATAATAAGCCTTCATCAACTTCCATGACCGCTGCTCTAAGAGAGGAAAAAAAAGCGAAGCGGTCGCTCACTGATGTCTGTCATATTCTGAGCGAGTATCCACGTAGACATACTGTACTAGTTTAATTCGCTTGATCGCGACAAATTCATTAATTTCCGCATCGGCTTTTTATTCTCTCCCCGTGACCAGACAGGTCGGGAGTACAGAAAGGCAGCCGCGCAGCGGAGCTCTGAGCGCGCGTGCTCCCCCGTGGTCCCCCGTGCTCCACGCAACAAGGCTGGGACAGAACCGAGCCCTGAGTCGGCAGAAAGAACTTCAAAGGTGACAGCGGAACGGGGAGCCAGGGAGAAGACGGGAGAAGCCGCGCGGCTCTTGCTCCTCTGGGCAGAGGCTGAGAGGCTTTGAGAGCAGCGAGCAACAGTCCGCAGCGGTGTTATATCTTATTAAAAAGGTCTATAAAATAAATAAAAAATAAAAACAGAGCACTGGTCCAGTTGTACACACAAATGCACCAGGAAATATGCAGTTTTAACTCCCACTCTCAAAAACCTCCATGGAAACTCACCCCTGCCTTCTGGGTGGAGACGAAACAAAAGTCACTCCACACTTAGGCACTTTTCGGCAGGGTTTCCGGATTCATTCGGGACTCGTTTTTTTTTTTTAACCCTCGCCTGGCCCAAATGCAAAAATGAAAATAAGACGAAATATTCTACTACAGTAATACCGTAGTTCAATATGGTAAATTGTTACTGTCATGGTGGGTGTTGTCCTTTAAATATGTATTTGTTAGCTGACTTTTTTTGTGTCTCAGTTTAATTTTTGTTAATAAATGATTACAAATCAGCTTATTTTAGAACGTAAATAACACCAAACGCGCACCCAGAAAACAGCATTTCCGCTTTTCAGCGCAAGCTGAACTTTCATTAAAATTTAACTACAGAAACGCCTAAAAAAATTTGTTGGCTGACTTTTTTTTGAGTGTGTCTCAGTTTAATTTTTGTTAATAAATGATTACAAATCAGCTTATTTTAGAACTTAAATAACACCAAGCACGCACCCAGAAAAAAGCATTTCCGCTTTTCAGCGCGAGCTGACTTTCATTAAAATTTAACTACAGAAATGCCTAAAAAATTTGTTGGCTGTGGTGGTACACAAGCGTACAAGCACAAGGGTTCACCTACATCTTTATATATCCATACAATTCCTTCATAAATGAAAACTTCCCTGACGCATTTTCAAAAACAGCAATTACTCTATTTAAAAGTCATATATAATCAACCATTAAGGGATATCTTTTTGTCTGGATCTATTATTATCTTTTATATTTGTGATAATGGATGTGGTTTAGCTATATTATCATTAGCACAGGTATGGGTACCTTAGGGTTTGTCACATGGAACATTAATAGAGCCGGTAGCCAACGTAAAAAATATAGAATTTTTAACCAGATTAAAAGATTAAATGCAGATGTTGTATTACTCCAAGAAATTCATAAATTAGCCTCAACTGTGGATGAGCTAAAATCTTCAGAGTTTCCTAATGTATTCTAGGCCTGCTATAATTCAAGACAAAGAGGGGTAGCAATTTTAATACATAAAAATGTTAACTTCACAGTATTAGATCAGGTTATAGACCCGCACGGTAGATATATAATTTTAAGTTTTCAATATGCAGCCAAAATTATTGTATTGTTAGCATATATGGGCCAATGTAGACGATGCTGCTTTTTTCATGACTTTTTTTCCACTCTATCAAATCACATGGATTCCTCGCTGATAATGGGAGGTGATCTCAACTTTGGTTTAGATGACAAAATAGACAGACTGAATGCAGTGGGAACTCAACGCAGTTGGCTATCTATAAATATCGTTAAACAGTATATGAATGATTATGGACTCTGCGATACATGGCATACTTTTCACCCTGATAGCAAATAATATTCTTTCTTTTCCCATGTGCATCACTCATATTCTCGTCTTGATTATTTCATAGTAAGCAATTCATTGCTGACCAACATTTCAGACACTAAGATACACCTTATTGCTGTCAGCAATCATGCACCAGTTACTCTAAATTTAGATAATAAAAAAGAAACAACAAAAAATATAAATTGGAGATTAAATACAACATTGCTTCAAGAAGAAGAATTTTTGCAATATTTAAAAAAAGAATGGGCATCATATTTAGAGTTTAATGACTTGCCAGGAACATCATCATGTACACTTTGAGAGGCTGGGAAAACAGTTATGAGAGGTAAAATAATATCCTATTCAACAAATAAAAAGAAAAAAGAAAATAAACGTATTGAGGAATTAAGAGAAATCCATTAAATTATTAGAAGGTTTACAAGAAGAGGAAACACAGCAAAAGCTACACAAGTTAAAATTAGAACTAAATGAATTTATTGACCAGAAAAACTAATTCTTGATACAAAGACTTAGATTAGACAATTTTGAATACTGTAATAAATCAGGGAACTTTTAGCTAACCAACTCAAATCAAACAAAGAAAAAACATCTATATATGGTATTAAAGATAAAAATGGAAATAGAACTTATGATGAGCACTTAGAGATTTTTATTAATGAAAAGTGCATTATAAATTGAATTCATTATTATTATTATTATTATGAGGGAAAAGTAAACAGTGTTTTTAAAGATTTCTATAAAACTCTATACATTCCACAAATAAATCTATCTAATGAGGGTATTAATGAATTCTTGGAGAGAGTAACACTTTCAAAACTAGATATTAGTCAATCATCAAAACTAGACTCACCATTAACATCAGATGAGTTCCATGAAGCAATTAAAAAACATGCCTAATAAGAAATCTCCAGGTCCTGATAGATATCCAATAGAATTCTATAAAAAATTCTGGGACATACTGGAACCAATATTTCACAGAGTGCTACTTGAGTCAGAAGAAAATGGAAGGCTACCAACACATATGAATTCAACCAACATTAGTCTCCTATTAAAACCAGGCAAAGACCCAGTACATGTATTACCTACCAGTTATCGTGCAATCTCTCTTATTAATGTTGATGTTAAAATAATTTGTAAATTCTTATCTAAAAGACTAGAGAAGATAACTTCTGTTATTATACATCCAGACCAAACGGGATTCATAAAAGGAAGACACTTGAACACAAACACTCGCAGATTATATAATTTTATAGAGTATTCGGTTTTTTTTGTTTTTTTTTCATTTATAGATGGCCTCCCTTCACACCTTTTAGCCATCCTCTCACTCCAATATGTATTTTTTTATTTTTATTTTTATTTTTTTTTAAGAGAGAAAGAAAAAAAAGAGAAAGTAAGACAACAAAACAACAATTATCGACAAAAAGAGCACAAGGCAAACACACCCAACCTCCGTCCACAATCCTGCAAAGCACATGACAGAACATAGCAACGAAACATACATACATAAAGACTGATAATATTCATGACCTTGCAGTAGCTTTCTATAAATACACATACCCATTCCTACAAATATATATACAGTATACATACATATACATTTATATTCATTCATATACCCATCTACATATCTGCATATATCTACATATACATCCCTGCATCCATTTGTGTGTGGTTGTGAGCATGCATAAGTGAATAAGGTTCCTCCAATAGAACATTTAATAGCGAGTGTGAAGCATCAGAGACCCGTCCCCCCAAAGCCCGAGACAGACGAAGGGGCGATCAAAGCCCAAGACCCCAGGAAGGACCCCGAGCCCAGAGTCCCCAGGACCGCCCGAACAGGACGAGCCACTCGTCCACTCCCCAGGTCCGACCAAGGGGAAGAACCGGACGAACCCCACCAGCGACCACACACAATGACCCCCCGGGGTCAATCGCGACAAATACACAGGCCCCCGCCGGAGCCCGCTGCACCGACGTAGCCCCAGGTCCGGTCACCGAGGCTCGGGCACCGGGGACGCCCATCCCTATCCCTCAGGGAACCCCCGACCTACGAACGAGTTTGGGACCTAAGAACCGTTCGCAGCTCGATCCGGTCGTAGGTAGGGGGTGAAAATTGCGTCCCGTTCGTAGGTCGTTATTCTGTTCGTAGGTCGCGGAAATACCGCTAACGGTGCGCCGCACACACATTTAACAGCATGAGACTGACATACTGGCCCATAAACATGCACAGAACTTTATTTACAAACACTTATCTAAACCATTACACCACACATGCATCCATAAACACACACAGTAACTGTACATCAGTAACTTCACATCAGAACTGCAGGAAATCAGCTGGAAATCACATCAGCAAAATGATGTCAACAATCACACATGAACACTTCTCAAAGTGCAGCTTTTAACATCACAACAGCAGCAAATCAGGGAATCACATCAGCAAAATGATGTCAACAATCACACATGAACACTTCTCAAAGTGCAGCTTTTAACATCAGAACAGCAGCAAATCAGGGACTCCCATCAGCAAAATGATGTCAACAATCACACATGAACACTTCTCAAAGTGCAGCTTTTAACATCAGAACAGCAGCAGTGCAACCAGTGCGTTGATGAGTGTCCATGTGCATGAGAAAGAAGTCCATGAACTCAGAAAAAGCTAGAAGCAGCAGAAAAATGAAACAAAATTGTCTTACTTTGACTGAAGTGTAGGTAGACAGATGTTTTTCTCATGATCAAACCTGCATCTTGCTCAACAATGAATGTTGGGAGCATTTACTTTTCCACTGTCATGCGCAGTGTCACGCCCATGCCCAACTAACAACAGCCAAGGGGCAATCCCCTCCCCCACCTCGCCGATTGCCGTGTGTGACGCAGTTACGCCGTAGCTCGATTATATACTTGTAATGGGGCTCGTTCGTAGGTCACGTTTTTTCTGCCGTACGTCGATGGTATTCTTCTACTTTGGCTCGTTCGTAGGTCCCGTGGTTCGCAGGTCGGTGGAGTCGTAGGTCGGGGGTTCCCTGTATTCGTATTTTAAAAATATTGAAACAGCTATTTTTTTCTTTAAATGCAAAAAAAGCATTTGATAGAGTAAATTGGAATTTCTTATTTGCTACCTTTAAATAAATTTGGATTTGGGAACTACTTCATTAACTGGTTAAAAATATTATATAGCTTACCAACAGCGTGCGTCAGGACAAATAATCAAACATCTTCAAGCTTCTGTTTACATAGGGGCACCAGGCAGGGTTGCCCACTTTCACCAGCATTATTTGCTATTTTTATTGAACCTTTAGCAGCAATCAGGCAAAGTGCTGATATTAAAGGCATACACTGTAAAAACTTAGAACGTAAAATTAGTCTTCATGCTGACGATGTTTTACTTTTTCTTCAGAACTCAGGAAACTAAATATCTAATGTTATCAAATTAATAAACTCGTTCTCAAAAGTTTCTGATTATTCTATATATTGGACAAAATCTATAGTTCTTCCAATAAATTGCGTGTTTAATACTTCTCTCAATGTAAGACTACAATCAGGTAACATTACATATTTGGGGATTAATATCTCTCCTAAATTGGAAGACTTACTAAAATTGAATCATATCCCACTATTAAAGAAAATTGAAGATGATCTTACTAGATGGAGATCTCTACCCATATCACTTATGGGAAGAGTTGCCTCAGTAAAAATGATGGTCCTGCTGAGAATAAATTATTTATTCTCAATGATTCCAAATAAACCTTCAACTGAATGGTTTAAGTCCCTTGACTCTTTTATATCTAAATTCCTTTGGAAAAATAAAACCCCATGTATTAGTTTAAAAACATTTGTAGTGGGTATGACCGTGCCCGCTCTGATACTTGAACTGTCCCAGTGACACCTTTTCACTGATACTCTCAGAAAAAAGACATTAACACTATTTTATTACATTATTTTGAATCAAAACACAATAAGTCATAAGAGACTCTCTTATTCCTCTATTTTTGTGTTAATGAATAACCTTGTGTTACTTGTATAAGCATTATTGAATTCAATGTTTGTTAAGTCAAAGACTGTTTAATTCAAACTGTTTAATTCAAGTTGGAAATCCAATGTTATTTCAAAATAATGATCACTTCTTCATATGATGAATCAAACGGTGAAAGTGAATTAATATGTCAGACTGAACTCGATCAGTTTTGTTAGAAGTTAGAACACAGTTTTAATCAGTTGTTTTATGAAGCTGGCTCCAGTCTAATCTGTTTCTCTGTCTTCATTCTAAACAACTTCTTCTCTGTTCTAAAAACTGATCTTCTCCTATCCGAGTGACCTTCATCCACTGGTTTGTTTGGACCAATCAGAGAAGAACAACAAGTCACTGATCTCAGATCCTTCCTTAAAGTTCTAAGCTTTTGCTGGAACTGACGGAGTTTGCTGAGGACCTCAATTCCATGATGAGGTTCCCCAAAGAGCTGAATGAACACCAGTCACACGCTAAGGACTCGTCATTCAGTTAAAAGATTTATAACATGCCTGTTATAAATCAATTTCCAGCTGTGAAAAGCTTCACTTTATTGACATTCCTTTAAGGAACGTCTTATCTTGAACAACACCACCAGGAGCTGCCGTTACTTTCGGTTCGAGTCAAGGCGCACGTCTGGAGACGCTGAGAATGGTAAACGAACTGACCAAACTGGACCGAGGGAGACTGACCATCTTCACGAGGTAACAAGTCGTCAAATGCTTTGCCAAGGGTACCAACGTGTAGCCGAGTTCAGCCGGAGAGCTGCCATGTTTCTGGTTAAACACATCAAGATAACTCCGACTCTTAACTTTTCTTCCTCCATTTTTCTCCTCCTAAACCTTTATCTTCCTAAGCCAGAAACTAAGTTAATGTACCTGCAGAAATGAGTAAAATATCATCCTTCACTTGTTCTGTTGTTCCTATATTTCATCTGTGCTGAAGAAACAAAACTGTTTGTTAGAGACTTTCTGCCTATGGGAATCAAAATTCCATCTCTTATTTTGTTAAACCAGCCAGTAGTCATTGAGGAGGTGGGGAGACCCCGCCTCCCATATAAAGGGACACTTCCGGAACTTCTTTAGTGTGGAAGGGGAGATCTTTCTCAACTCGGGTTTTTTCTCCTCTGGAAAAGCTGGAAACGTTGTGGTCATATGTCAATTGGACCTACGTTATCAGCTGGAGTCACAGTAAAGCCTAGTGTGACTCTTTCACTCATTTCTGAAAGAATTTGTTTTCCAGGAGTTTTATTTTGAAAGCTCAGTCAGGACATTGACCCTGTTTCTGCCGGTGAAGGCGTACTCCCGGCTCGTCTGAATCAGCTATACACGCACGAAGTCGACTGGACGTGAGCTGGACCACACAGTCCGTTAGTGTCCACAAACTTCTCAGCCCTTCTCTACAAGGGACGTATCATCACCAGGTAAAAGAGGCTTTGTTTGTATGCTGAACGTGTCGGAGTACAGCTGGACCTGTTTGGGAAAGGTGCCACCCTGTTTGTTTCAAAATAATTAACTTCGGTTAACTTATCTTTCATTCTTCTTCCTCCTACTTCTTCTTTTTACCTAAACCAGTAAACTTTAAGTAATGTGCCAACAGAAAAGTTTCTAACTGTCTATTTGTTTTTAATTTGAATTCTTGTCAAAGTAGTTTAGTAAATCAGAGCTAATATCGATACAAATGTTTAATGTACTTTTCATGATTGTTTCAATAAAAGGTCTATAATAAAGGTCTATCTTTTGGTAGATCAACATAAGTTGAAGTCTCTTATGAAATTACATTTCTGGCTAATCACATGTTCAAAGCAATTTAATACCGGAAAAAGAGTGAACTCGTGAATTGGTGGTAGGTTTGTGCAGATAAGACCTGCCAAAATAGATTATTATCTTACACTAATAATACAATATGACATGATTGATAATAAATATTTCCTAGAATACCAACAAATTAAGTCTATTGTAAAAAAAGAAATTCAAGCTTGATAAAACATTGTTGGAAACACCAATATGTGTGTTAAGAGTTCATTAATCTTCAACCCCCCAAATTATTATCTAAAATATACAAAAAAATGTCTAGAATCGATGACTCAATAACACTACCTGTTGAAAAATGGGAGTCAGATTTATCAATCAACTTTGAACAAAAAAACCTGGTCTCAAGTATGTTTAAAAACATTTAAATTGACTAGAATCTCTAATTTACAATTAATACAGTACAAGGTCCTCTATAGAGTACATTATACAGGTCAGCGAATGTTTAAGATGGGTTTTTCACCATCTAACAACTTCTCACAGTGCAAAGGCAATATACCTGATGACTATATTCACGCACTCTGGTTCTGTCCACCAGTTCAGAGGTTCTGGGTCCAGGTATGTGAAGACTTTTCTAAATGTTTGAAATGTAATATCCCACTCTCTCCATCTGTTTGCTTACTGCACTTGTTTAGCAAGTGCATAAATGGGCTAGTCCACAGTATTATCAGGCACCTGGTCTGGACTCAGGTATGCAGTGGTACCCCAGACTTTTTCCATGCAGCATTTAACTGTTGCAACAGTTGAGACATTCAAATTTAAATAGAAAAAAAAGCGATTTTTCACATCCGAAATGGTGGTCCCCTTGAAAAATGTCCGCCATTTTGTTTTTTTCCAGATGGCTGTGATTTTATGAAAACGTAGGTCTTAGGCATTAGTCGTGCCAAATTTGGTGCTTGTATCACACCAAGGGAACGATTCTTATGAAATATTGACCTAATCTGCAGAGTTATACCTGTATACTTAAATAGTTTGTGTTTGTTTCAGTAAAGTTGCACATGGCAAATATGAGCGTGCTGCTAACGTAGTGATTTTACTGCCTGTTGAGTCTGGACAGGCGTGGACTGCTTCAGTAGTCTCTTTGTTTGCAGGAGCTGACAGAGGAAGGGGTGGGTTCTCCGATCCCCGAGCCGAGGCTGCGGTCCAGACTTTTCCGCTCCCTCTCAGAAAGCTCAGATGAAATCTCCGAGCTAGATCTGTCTCATGGCAAAAAAGATGCCTTCGTTGTGGAGGTGTGCACACACACAAACCTACCCACCTGTTTGCTTTCATTTCTTTTAAAACTCTGCTACTATTTGTTGTCTTTCCCGTAGATTGATGACACTGACGCTGTGGAGGATATCCACTCTCTTCTCACTGATGCCTCTCCACCTTCAGGTTGATTCTAATTATATATATATATATTTTGGGTGGGGAGAGTGAGACAGACAAACGTGAGCCGCCCGTGCGCTAAGTGTGTGTCTGTGTGTGTGTGTGTGTGTGTGGGTGTGTGTGTGTGGGTGTCAGCGTGAGTGTTTAGCATGAGGGAAGAGGCTGCTTTTAGGTTTTCAGCTAGTGCGCTTGCATTGCGAGCTGCTAATTTAGCGTTACGTCAGTGCCGACAGGTGGTTGGAGCGTTGGGTAGGCGGGGCGCTCGGTTCTGTTGACGGGGGCCGGGCGCCCCGCCTATATAATGGTAGGGAAAACACTGGTCTTATAAATAGCACCTTCTCATAGTGGATCAACCAGTTTGCTGCTGACAGCCAAAGCTAGCTGCTCACATGATCAAGGAGGACCATCAGCCTAACGATGGATCGTTAGCACCCTGATGGTTGCTTGCTATTCACAAGCGGCTGAGTGATGCTAGCAATAACAGCAGTGTAAGAGTGGGACAGTTGACCAGAGGACCAGAATGAACTTTTTTAGATATATAATGTACTGTGCATTTTCCTAGACATAGTTGACCTTCAACTTTCATTTGTCTTTTTCAGGTTTCTACAGCTGCAACACTGAGACTATGCCTGGGATTTATAACTGGACTTCAGGAGTACAGGTGCAACTGCAGTTCAAACATACCTGGACAGTGTTGTGGCCATTTTATGAGTTTAAACTGTCATTTTACTGATGTGTTACAGATGTTTACATCAGTTAGAGTCCTAAGGCTGAGCAATACCAATCTAACTAACCAAGGCTTAAACAAGATATTCACTGATCTGTGTGAGAATCTGCTAAAGGTAAGCAATCTTTAGTATCCTAGACCTACGCATGTGCTTATTTTTCTTAAAGTAGTTTTGTCACTCTGCGCTCCTCTTGTGTTTGTTTCAGAGCTTTTACTTCAAGTTGCGCTCCATGGTTCCCTGTTGTCTTTGTCATCTCAACTTCACCGTAGCAGTGCCTGAAGAAGAGCTTGTTCAGGTGAGCTGCTGGTCAACACAAACCTTGTAAACATAACTGTTGGTAAAAATATTGATATTCTTTTGTGTCTTCCCCCCACCACCACCATCAGGTCTCAGTGACTGCAGTTGCCATGACGTTTGACAAAGACCAGAATCAGGAAAAGCTGTTTGAGAAGTCCGTCACAAAAGGTCTATCTGCTTAAGTTGTTATTTTTTATTTGTTCAATTAAAAAAAATTACTACCGGTATACCATACCATTTTATTCATAAAGAACTTAAAAACCGCAACAAGGCCAACCAAAGTGCTGTATAATAAAACAAACAAGCAAAAGACACAGTATAAAATACATAAATCAACAGAGGTAAAAAATATATATATAAAAAAAATATTTAAAAAAAATTGGAATAACTATAATAATAAAAACACAGAACTTAAGATCAACTTGCACTGGATTGAAGGCCATGGAATAAGTGTGTTTTTAAATAAGACTGAAAAACAGTAAGGGAGTGAGCCTGCCTGACATGGTGTGGTAACTCATTCCAGTCTTGGACCTGCACCAGAGAAGGCTCTGTCATGTCTGAGCTTGTATCGTATGTGTGGAACCAATGAAAGCATCTGATCTGACCTCGGAGAGAGCTGTGGGACATATGGCTGCAGCAGATCAGAGAGATAAGAGGCACAGAACTGTTCAGAGATTTAAAAACACAAAAGGATTTGAAAATGTATTCAGAAGTGAACTGGGAGCCAGTGAAGGGAAGCCAAACCCAGAGTAATGTGCTATCTTTCACCTGTATCAGTTAAAAATCAGGCTGCAGCATTTTGGACCAGTTGCAAATGAGAAATAGAAATCTGACTGTTCCAAACAGAAAAACATGGCAGTAATCAAGCCTGGAGGTGAAGAAAGCATGTACAGTATTACTGTCTCAAGGTTACTTTTGGACAGTATGGGCTTCAATGTCGCCCCAACAAAAAAAAGCAGGATTGAAAAATTGTGTTTACATGACTGTTTAGTGTCATGAAAGGTCAATTTTCACTCCCAGGTTAGTGACCACTTACAGGTAGTCCCCAAATTACGAGCGCTCTGATCTACGAGGTTCCAGACTTACGAGCTGGCGAATTTTTGGAAAAAACGCAAAAAATACTGAGTTTTCATGTGTTTTTTCACCACAGTTAGTTAGCTAAACATATGGACACACGTTTCCGATCATTTTTATGCACTCATAAGCAGTTTTTTGATGAAAAACGAGTGTTTGTAGTCGCGCTAGCGAAACCGTTCCAATTTACGAGCGAAATTCCGGACTTACGAGAGACATGGCAACCGTTCCAAATTACGAGATTTCCGGTTTACGAGCGCCTCGTTGTAACGGATCTCGCTCGTAAATCGGGGACTACCTGTATTCATCTAATGGGCTAGAGAGGGAAGATCAATGCAGGGGTTCCTGATTGTGCCATTAAGAGGAAACAACAAAACTGCCTTCTCATTAAAATTTAAGAAATGTAAAGCCATCCAGTCCCTGAAGTCAGCCAGGCAGTCAAGGAGAGGTTGGACAGAGCATGCACCAGTGTGTTTCAGAGGGAAGTAAATCTGACAGTCATCGGCATAAAAATTAAAAGGGATTAAAAAAACAACAACACCTGTGTGACAGCACCTGTGTGACAGCACCTGTGTGACAGCACCTGTGTGACAGCACCTGTGTGGCAAGATGGCGCCTTTGTGTGGCTTCGCCAGTGCTACCCGATTTATCAGTTTTAGCCATCTTTTGCTTTTATTTTTAGTCTATTTAGTTTTTATTAGTAACTGTGTCACATTTGCTGTTCGTGTTTACGACCGAGATGCGCTGCTGGCGATCAAGGAGTCGCTGCGCTGTTGTAACAGCTGGAGCAGTTCCAGAGGGAGTGGTCCACCTCCGTTTGTTTGCTGCTCACCTGAGTGCGTGCTGCAATACGCCAGAAGCAAGAAACGAAAGAGGGGATCTAGAGCTGGAGTCAAGGCTCGTTTAAGAAGATCACACAGATCTGTGGCTGGTGAATGGGTTTCATCACGATGCCTGCGGATTATGCAATCCAACTGGGCGTCGGACACGTCGCGGGGAGCTGAATTTGTCGGGTCCTGCAATGACCCATCATCGATATTTGACTCACCTTGCATGAATGGAGTTCTACCTGTTCACCAAAGGAGGTTTTTTCGCCATAATCGCTTCGCTGACAAGAGCAACTTAATCTGTGTGCCGCTGGATTTGGATGCGAGAGTGGATAATCCCTCATCTTTGCGCATGGCCCTCCTCAACGTTCGCTCCATCAGTAACAAATCATTTGCTGTGAACGAACTGTTTACTAAGGAATCGCTCCATTTCATGTTTTTAACTGAAACATGGCAACAAAGTTTGGATTTTGTTCACCTGCGGGAGCTCTGTCCAGGAAACTGTTCGGTGCTTGCAACTCCCAGAGAAGGGCGCAGAGGAGGTGGACTAGCAACCATGTTTAAAGACACTTTCCCCTGCAGACTGGTAAAACAATCACCTTTTTCTACTTTTGAGCTTCAGATAATTAAAGTTGGCTCTTTTAAATTGTTTTATTGTATTTTGGTGTACAGGCCTCCCGGCGCGGCCGGAGAGTTTTTATCTGAATTTACTGAGCTGCTGTCTACTATCATCAAGCTGGAGAAAATTATAATTTTGGGTGATTTTAATTTGCACGTAGATGATGATTCTTGTAAGGCAGCTGCTGACCTCATTTCTATCACTGAGTCTTTCCACTTTATTCAACATGTCAATTCTCCCACACATTGCAAAGGCCATATTTTAGATCTTGTTTTTTCTTTTGGCCTCAATGTTGATCATGTTCGTGTGAAGGACATATTATTCAGTGATCATAGTTGCATATATTTTAATGTGTCCTTCAGCCCTGACCCTGCTCCTCCTAGCCGTTTGATCCAAAGAAGGATCATAACTGAGCACACAGCTGAAACTTTTATCTCTCATTTTGATCCCTCCACCTTAGTTTGTAATTCTTTGGATGTGGACTTAGCAGTTTCTGGCTTTAACATTTACTGCAACGACATTTTGAATTTAGTTGCACCATTAAAGCAGAACACTGTTCATCGTACAAGCTCTCCTTGGATTAACAAGGAAATCATGACATTGAGGAGAGAATGCAGGAAAACTGAACGTTTATGGAAACGTACTGATCTGTTGGTTCACAGGCTTCACCTTAAAGACTTAATTAGTTCGTTAAATGAGATGATCAAAAATGCAAGATTAAATTATTTTGCTGATCTCATCAAATCAACAGGAAGAAATTCAAAAATCTTATTTGACACTATTAAGAACATTGTTTCTCCATTGTGCTCATTTCAAAGTGCTTTTACACATGCTGATTGTAATCTGTTTTTAAAAAAAAATTCGGACAAAGTTGCAAATATTAGAGCTAGTATCTCTCCATCACTTTCTAACCACCTGGACCCTCGACCTTTGACTTCAAATACATGGTCCTCTTTTAGTACAGTAACCATTAATGATATCAATGATCTTTTGAAACAAATGAATTTGTCTTCGAGTCCACTGGATATAGTACCAACATCTCTTTTTAAAGATATTTTTAATTGTATTGGTCCAAGTGTAGTCAGCTTGATAAATTTATCCCTATGTTCTGGATCTGTACCTAAATGCTTTAAGACTGCTGCAGTTTGTCCTCTGCTAAAAAAGCCTAACCTGGATTCCTCTCTGCCTGAAAACTACAGACCTATCTCTAAACTTCCATTCATGTCAAAGATCCTTGAGAAGGTTGTAGCACAACAATTGAACTTTTTTATGGAGGAAAATGAACTTATGGACAATTTCCAATCAGGCTTTCGTAGACTGCATTCCACAGAAACAGCATTATTAAAAGTGTCCAGTGATGTGTTGATGGCAGCTGATTCTGGACATTACACTGTGTTTGTTGCCCTGGATCTGTCTTCAGCTTTTGATACTGTGGATCACACTGTTCTTATCAACAGATTGAGAAATCTGTTTGGTATTTCTGGCACTGTTTTAAACTGGTTTAAGTCTTATTTATCTGATAGGTCTTTTACTGTTTTTATGAACAATGTCCACTCTAATGTTTCTGAGCTGTCCTATGGGGTGCCCCAGGGTTCAGTTTTGGGCCCACTCTTATTTTTACTGTACATTCGCCCATTGAGTTTTATTTTCAATCGCTACAGTAACGTCTCATACCATGTCTATGCAGACGATATTCAAATCTACTGTTCCTTTCGATTGTCTGAATTTTACAAATTGACCGAACTCAGTAACTGCCTATCTGACATTAAAATTTGGCTTAATGACAACCACTTGCAGTTAAATGCTGCTAAGACTGAAACACTTATCGTTGCTCCAGATGATAAAATCTTGGAAATAAGGAAGCATCTTGGGTTCTTAAATCCTTCGAACAAAAACAACCTTAGATATCTGGGTGTTCTCTTTGACAGCTCTCTGTCAATGGACAGTCATTGTAAACTGTTAGTTCGCAACTGTTTTTATCATTTAAGGAACATTTCAAAGTTGCGAGCTATTTTATCTAAGACAGAATTAGAAATGGTTGTCCATGCTTTTATTTCTTCTCGGTTGGATTATTGTAACGGCCTTTTAGTAGGGATAAGTAAATCCACCATGGCTTCTCTTCAGTCTGTTCAGAACGCTGCAGCCAGACTTTTGACTGGAACCCGCAGAACGGATCATATTACTCCTGTTCTGTACTCTCTCCACTGGCTTCCGATATATTTTAGGGTTCATTTTAAAATTTTGGTTTTAACTTTTAAAGCACTCCATGGTGAGACTCCCAAATATGTTTTCAATCTTTTGAAGCCTCTTTGTCAATCTAGAAATCTGAGGTCTTCTAATCAGCTACTGCTGTCGGTCCCTAGAACCCATTTTAAAACCCGTGGTGATAGAGCATTTCAGGTGGTGGCACCGAGGCTCTGGAACGCTCTCCCTCTAACAATGCGCGGCTCTGAGTCGACTGATGCATTTAAGAGAAGTCTTAAGACTTATCTTTTTAAACAGGCTTATGGTTAATTGTACTTATTGGTTTTAGAGTTTATCATGTGTAACCTTTTTGTATAGCATGTTTTAAGAGTGTATAATTTTAGTATAATTTTAGTATGATTTTATTATGTGTATTTCTTTTGTAAAGCACTTTGTGATTTTATATCTGTGAAAGGTGCTATATAAATAAAGTTTACTTACTTACTTACTTTACTTATAGTATCAGATAGCAATAGCATAGATATTTTGTTCATTGTTAGCTAGCTAATCAATTATGCCTCGTTCGTGCATCTTCCCTGGATGTTGTAATGGTCAGGGCACGTGTACAAATCATAACATGTTTTTATACTGCGTCGTTTTATGCTGAGTATCTGTAATGCCTGGTTGAACTTAGGACAATGGTTAGAGTGCTTGCCTTCCGTCCCAAAACCCATGGGTTCAAATCCCGCATGGTGCAACTCTTTTTTTTATTTTTATTTTTTATTCATTCCAGATTAAAAACACACAAGAAAACTATTTACAAAAACAGCGTAACTCTTGGAAAAAGTAGCTGCTGTTACAGACAGAACTCGGATAAAAACAGAGCAGGTTTACTGGCTCTGCTGTCTGCCTCTCCACTGTGGGACACGAGCAGGACGAGCGCAGCTGCCTGAAACCACGCCCACGCACTGACACGCCCCTAGCGTTCCAGACCAAGGCAAAATCATGTTTTTTCATGATTTTTGAGACTTAATTTTATAAGGTAAACAATGTTTTTAATCAGTCAGATTTAAATGGGTGATTAATAACACATATTTATGCCATGTGACAAACTAAAAACACACATTTAATTTCACTTTACACGGTCTTTAAGTATATGTTGTTAAGTATACTTAAGTATATAAAGTATATGTCTCCAAGTGTACTTTTAAGTATACTCGCAGTTTACTTACAATATACTTTTTTGGGACTAAATTGGCCCATTTTAGTATACTTAAAGTATACTAGTAGTACACTTTTAATTAGACTTCCAATGTACTTATAGTGTACTTCAAGTTCATATTTTAGTTTATTGAAGTATACTTAAAGTATACTAGTAGTACACTTTTAATTAGACTTCCAGTGTACTTATAGTGTACTTCAAGTTCATATTTTAGTTTATTGAAGTATACTTAAAGTATAACACTAGTATACTTTTCTTTATACTCCAAATGCACTTGTTATATACTTCTAGTTCATACTTTAGTTTATTACAGTATACTTAAAGTATACCACTAGTACACTTTTTCATATACTTCCAATGCACTTGTTATTTACTTCTAGTTTACAGTTTATTTTATCATTTAAGTTAAATTTTTGAATTTCTAAAACTAATACCATGTTGTCATTGTAATTGTTATGTTACACTTGTAAGTTTGCTTAACAATACTTGCACAATACTATTTATATGCTAAAAATTATTTTTTAAAGTATTCTGAAAGATGTGTTTACAAAGTCATAAAACAAGGTCTTGAGAACTTCAATATTTTTATATAAAATTAAGGTGCAGCTCAAAAACAGTTTACAAAACAGCAGCATTTAAAATGAATCCCTTCCAAGTTTTAAAAATTGAAAAGGAAAAGGTGCACATTTGCATTTCAAGGTGTAAACATAAAGTCCAGAACACAATGTAAAAATGTGTGCATTTGCTTAAACAAAGCAAAAATAGTGTCTCCAACTGGAAACTGAAGTCTTTCCTTTTCAGAAGGCATCTTCACATCTTTGGGGGGGATAAGAAAAAAAAAAAGTTCACCGGTAGTTGTTTATGTTGCTTTTTTTCTTCTTCTTATGACTCTTCGCACATCTTGCATGGTGGTGTCAGGGAACTTTGGCTTGGTGTAGACTGAAAAAAAAAAAACACACCAAAAAAACAGAAATTACTCCAATGTTATGTTATTCTATCATCAGTGTAATTACTCTCACATCAAACATATCCTTAAAATATGTCTCTAGGTTTCACGAGTGATAAACAATAACTTATTATTAAAGGGAACCACAATTACTTTTAAACATTTGACTTTATTTGATAAACTTTTATTTTAACTGTAAAAATACTGTAGGGTGGTTTAGTTTTGTACATTTTTAAAATATATTTTAATGTGTTAAAATATACACATGTTAAAATATACTTTAAAAATTTACAAAACTAAACACCCTACAGCAGGGGTGTCAAACTCATTTTGATCTGGGGGCTGCATACAGCTTAATCTGATCTCAAGTGGGCCAGACCAGTAAACTAATTACAAAATTACATAGAACGAACAGTAAGTCCACTTTTTTTCATTGTATTAGTGCAAAGAAGACCTAAATTATAAAAATATTTACATTAAATTAATTGTGCTTTTACACTTTTACTCAGTTTAACATTTATTTAAGACTTGAAACACGTTAAAAAGCTGATCACAGTGATTGCCAACGTTTTAAAACATTTAGTCAACAAACCGTTTTATAGGAAGAAGTCCATTTTTCTTGAAAAATCCGACACTCTGTGTCCACTTTTCTCTTTTTTGACAAGGACATTCCGCTGATGAGGGTGCCCGACTGTCCGTTCCAACAGAAAAAGCGGGTAAAGCCATAGATATCATATATCCACCTTATTTTCGTTTTCGCGCCACTACCCATAATTCATAGCGGAAGCCGGGAGTGTACTTCCGCCCGCGGTCCCGCGCTCTTGTTTACGTTTGTGGGGAAACATACTTGCTAGCGATTTATTTATTTATTTACACAAAAGTTTCCTTTACCTCACGTAAATGGAAGCACATAAGAGGTGGATACAGGTAACCCTCGAGGTACGACACCTGCGACCTACGGCAACTCAGACTTACGATTTTATCATATTTAATAAAAATATGATTAAAAAAAAAAAAATAAAATTATTATTATTTTTTTTTTGTGTGTTTAAAAGTTATTAATTTCATGTGTATAGCACTTTGTTGCAGCTGTGGTTGTTTTAAATGGCTTTATAAATAAAGTATAATTATTAATTTTACGTTTTGATAAGAAATTAATCGTATTTACGCAACTTCCGGTTTCCGCTCGCCACTTCCGGTCGCCATTTTACAACTGTACTGCAATGGAGCTCCGGAGGCTACTGTCAGCTGGCTCCGTGTGCCCGATCAGGGTTGCCTCATACGGATAAATGAGCTGGAAACACTCGGTCAACTCTGTGGACGTCTCAGGTCCGGAGGAGCAGCCGCGGATCGCCCCGCGATCGGCGGCCACAACGCCGCCCGACATGCTAACGACAGCAGCTAACAAAGCAGCTAACACAGGCGAAGACACCGAGCCGACATGCCGCGGAGGATCCATCTGCGGCCGGGAGCTCGCCGCAAATGTCCGCCTGGCAGTCGGGGCCACCGGCTCAAAGTAAGACATTATATTTTTTATTTATTGTGCAGTTCTGTGCGTGTTTATGGCCTTAGTATGTCTGCTTGTTCAGTCTCATGCCATTAAATATGTGTGCGGCGCTCCGTTAGCGGTATAACCGCGACCTATGTCAGAAACGCGGACCTACGATAGGCATGTGTTTTTGGTCCGCGAGGTACGACAAAATCGACCTAAGTCACACACGTAGGTCCCTATCCCTGACGTAACTCGAGGGGTTGCTGTAATTCCAAGGATGTTTTAAGAAGCTGCGAAGATAAGACGTTAACTGCGAAGATAAGACGTTATCTGTGCTTCAGCTGTCACTGAGCAGTGCCAGCTGAAGCACAGATAACGTCTCATCTCACTGCTCACGGACAGGCTGACTGGACACTGTGGAAGGTACATCACTTATATCAGAATATTTAGATCACAGCCAGACATTAATAGTCAGAGTTCAAGTCTGTGCTGTGAATGGAAGCATACATTTAATATAAAATTTGTTGAAAATGTCACAATTGAAATGTACAAAGTTGAAACACATGCTGTTTAATTAACAAGTTGATGATAAAGTAGTTATATATTTTCTGCAATATTCAAAGACAAGATAATATGAAATATGTACATTGTTTTGAGAAAACCACGTGTTGCCATTTAAAGAAGAACCTGTTACATTGTGGTTGAATAAAACAAAAAAAAGTAATTTTTCAGTTGATCTCATACATACACTATTACATAAGCTTTTCAACAAAAACATTCATGGTCTATTATATACAAAAGAGAAACATAGTAATTATTTTCTCCATATCTAAAAATTTCTGTGTTAAGGTCCTCTCTCAGGTCGTAGAATCTTCAATCACCAGCAGACTCCCAGGACATGGATGGAAACTCCACTTGGTCCAGAAGTTTTGTGCAGTCGTACACACAGCAACAAACGAGTTAAAATCTTCTATAAATAAATCTGCTGTTCATTTACATTTGTTATTTTTGTTGTTATTTCAATAATTAAAATACACTGTTCAATGTCTAATAATGTGAAGTAGTTTCATTGTGATGTCACCCATACTACTCATTGTAATACACATAAATAAAAACTAAAGGTCCTGATTGTTCTTAGGCCAGTGTTTTTATTCACATGTGCAAAGCAAAAAAACATTCATTTTGCTTATAAGTTTTGATCACCCAGGAGACTGACAAAGTTCAGAATAAAAGCTATAATTATACATTTAAAACAGTTGAAACTGAATACTGTACAATATGACAACTGTGGGTGGTGTTGTCTTAATGAAAATGAATTGGCACAGAATAAAGATCAAAACCAATTCAACAAGCAATGATGGAGACCAGCAAACTGAACAGATTTCTCTTCATGTGGAACTGTCAGATTTCAGCCAACTCCACAGGAATCCAAGGTGTAGATCTGAGACTGGACCCAGGTGTACGATCTGAGACTGGACCCAGGTGTACGATCTGAGACTGGACCCAGGTGTACAAACTTATCTCTGGATGGATCTCGTGGCTTCAGTCTTCTGTAAAGTAGAAAAAGAAAACTTGTCTTGTCATA
>JBBPBX010033989.1:0-32908 GCA_038048925.1 Garcialebias charrua
AAGGTATATTGTGTTTCCGGAAAATAGCACCGAGTGGCAGCAGGTATAAGGAGAACAAGAGAGGACCCAGGATGGACCCCTGCGGAACCCCCCATTTAAGAGCCGCCACTGCAGAAGTAAAATCATTGATGGACACACAAAAAGACCTGTCAGAGAGGTAGGATCTGAACCAGTTTAGGGCTGATCCTGAGATGCCCACCCACTGCTCCAACCTAGCAATGAGGATCTCATGGTCGATGGTGTCGAAAGCGGATGTGAGGTCCAATAGGACAAGCAGCACAGAGTCACCAGTATCTGTGGATAGGAAGATGTCGTTAAAAACCTTCAGTAGGGCAGTCTCAGTGCTGTGGAGGGATTTGAAGCCAGACTGGAATAGCTCGGGGATAGCGTGATCCTCCAGGAAGCACTTTAGTTGGGACTCAACTATTTTCTCTAGAAGTTTAGAAACAAATGGGAGTCTGGAGACAGGCCTGAAATTGGATAATACTGACGGGTCGAGGTTTGGTTTTTTCAGGAGGGGTTGAACAGCAGCATGTTTTAATGATTTTGGCACCACACCCGAGGATAGACTGCTATTTACAATCGAGAGAATGGAGGGACCTAGAGTGTGAAAAACCTCCTTTAGAAGCCGAGGGGGGACCACATCGAAGGGGGAGCCAGATGGTTTCAGGCTGCACATGACCTGCTCTAGAGAGGACAGAGAGACTGGTTCAAAATGGTCAAACACAGCAACAGATTGAGGTGGGATGGATGGATCGTGAGATGGAGGAGAAATGAGAGCCCTGGTGGTTGCGATTTTATCTAAAAAGAAATGTTGGAAGTTCTCGCACAGCTCAGTCGAGGCTTCCATGGGTGATTGTTCAGTGAGGTGGAGAACAGAGTTTAGGGTGGAGAACAGAACTCGAGGGTTACGAGAGTTTGCAGCAATGATATCAGAGAAGTATTGTGATTTAGCAGTTTTCACTGCTTTCTGATATCGGCGCCAGCTCTCTTTTACCATCTCAAAAGAGACCTGCAGACTGTCTTTTTTCCACTTCCTCTCCACCTTTCGGCATTGCTGCCTGGCAGCTCTGGTCGTGTCATTCAGCCACGGTTCGGCCCTGAGTTTTGGTCTTCTCAGTTTAATAGGCGCTACTTGATCCAAAGCCTTTAAACAAACAGAGTCAAACTGGTTTGTCAGCTCCTCAGTGCTGGAGAGGAACAATGGGGGCTGAATTAACATGTCATTGTTGTAAACCTCAGTGAAACGTGCGGCAGTTAAATGGTTAACATTCCTGCCTTTACGTGCAGGAATGCATGTTTTAGGAGTTACATGGGGGATGGTGAACTGAAAATTCACTGGCCTATGATCTGAGAATACATTGTCTCCTATTTCAAGGTTTGAAACGGTCACATCACATGTTAAAACAAGGTCCAACAAATGTCCACGCTGCTGCGTGGGAGAGTTCACGTGTTGAGTTAAATTAAATGAGTCCAATAAATCTAAAAAGTCCTTAACCATGGGCTTCTCAGGACAACACACGTGCAAGTTGAAGTCGCCTGAAATGACGACCCGAGAATATTTAGCTGTAATTTCAGCCAAGAAATCAGAAAACTCGCTGATGAAGTTCTTAGAACGAGGCGGCCGGTAGACAAGAGCACACAAAGTTACAGGTGAATGTCCTAGTTCAAACACAGTCAGCTCAAAGCTAGAGCAGGAGACTGGAATGGACAGTTGTTTACAGTCAAAAGTTGATTTGAATATTGTTAATAATCCACCACCACGACCTGATGGTCGCGGGTCGTTAAAAAACAAACAGTTTGGTGGTATTATTTCCGTCAGCGCGCTGGACTCACCCAACGACATCCACGAATCCACGACTGATCATGATGACATAATTCCGAGGGTTCCCTCCTGAACATGATGACATCAGTGAGTTTTCCTCCTGAACATGATGACATCAGTGAGTTTTCCTCCTTAACTTGATGACATCATTCTGAGTGTTCCTTCCTGATCATGATGACATCATTCTGAGGGTTCCCCCCGATCATGATGACATCATTCTGAGGGTTCCCCCAATCATGATGACATCATTCAGTTTTACTCCTGAACATGATAACATCAGTGAGTTTCCTCCTGAACTTCATGGCATCATTCTGAGGGTTCCCTCCTGATCATGATGACATCATTCTGAGTGTTCCCTCCTGAACATGATGACATCATTCTGAGGGTTCCCTCCTGAACATGATGACATAATTCTGAGGGTTCCCTCCTAATCATGATGACATCATTCTGAGTGTTCCCCCTGATCATGATGACATCATCCAGTTTTCCTCCTGAACATGATGACATCAGTGAGTTTTCCTCCTGAACTTGATGACATAATTCTGAGGGTTCCTCCTGATCATGATGA
This sequence comes from Garcialebias charrua, assembly GCA_038048925.1. Lineage (NCBI taxonomy): Eukaryota > Metazoa > Chordata > Actinopteri > Cyprinodontiformes > Rivulidae > Garcialebias > Garcialebias charrua. Next base: position 2,394 of record JBBPBX010033989.1, read on the forward strand.
CATCATTCTGAGGGTTCCCTCCTGAACTTGATGACATTAATCTGAGGGTTCCCTCCTGATTGTGACGACATCATTCTGAGTGTTCCCTCCTGAACATGATGACATCATTCTGAGGGTTCCCTCAGAATGATGTCATCATGATCAGTGGGGAACCCTCAGAATGATTTCATCATGATCAGGAGGGAACCCTCAGAACGATTTAATCAAGTTCAGGAGGAAAACTGAATGATGTCATCATGATCAAGAGGGAACCCTCAGAATGATGTCATCATGTTCAGGAGGGAACCCTCAGAATGATGTCGTCATAATCAGGAGGGAACCCTCAGATTAATGTCATCAAGTTCAGGAGGGAACCCTCAGAATGATGTCATCATGATCAGGAGGAACCCTCAGAATTATGTCATCAAGTTCAGGAGGAAAACTCACTGATGTCATCATGTTCAGGAGGAAAACTGGATGATGTCATCATGATCAGGGGGAACACTCAGAATGATGTCATCATGATTAGGAGGGAACCCTCAGAATTATGTCATCATGTTCAGGAGGGAACCCTCAGAATGAAATCGTTCTGAGGGTTCCCTCCTGATCATGATGAAATCATTCTGAGGGTTCCCCACTGATCATGACGACATCATTCTGAGGGTTCCCTCCTGATCATGATGTCATCATTCTGAGGGTTCCCTCCTGAGCATGATGAAATCATTCTGAGGGTTCCCTCCTGATCATGATGATATCATTCTGAGGGTTCCCTCCTGATCATGATGACATCATTCTGAGGGTTCCCTCCTGATCATGATGACATCATTCTGAGGGTTCCCTCCTGATCATGATGACATCATTCTGAGGGTTCCCTCCTGATCATGATGACATCATTCTGAAGGTTCCCTCCTGAAAATTATCAACATCATTCTGAGGGTTCCCTCCTGATCATGATGACATCATTCTGAAGGTTCCCTCCTGAACATGATGACATCATTCTGAGGGTTCCCTCCTGAACATGACGACATCATCCAGTTTTCCTCCTGAACATGATGACATCAGTGAGTTTTCCTCATGAACTTGATGACATAATTCTGAGGGCTTCCTCCTAATCATGATGACATCATGCTGAGGGTTCCCTCCTGAACTTGATGACATCATTCTGAGGGTTCCCTCCTGATTATGATGACATCATTCTGAGGATTCCCTCCTGAACATGATGACATCATTCTGAGGGTTCCCTCCTGATCATGATGACATCATTCAGTTTTCCTCCTGAACCTGATGACATTAGTGAGTTTTCCTCCTGAACTTGATTAAATCATTCTGAGGGTTCCCCCCTGATCAGGATGACATCATTCTGAGGGTTCCCTCCTGATCATGATGTCATCATTCTGAGGGTTCCCTCTTGATCATGATGAAATCATTCTGAGGGTTCCCCACTGTTCATGATGACATCATTCTGAGGGTTCCCTCCTGATCATGATGTCATCATTCTGAGGGTTCCCTCCTGATCATAATGACATCATTCTGAGGGTTCCCTCCTGATCAGGATGACATCATTCTGAGGGTTCCCTCCTGATCATGATGACATCATTCTGAAGGTTTCCTCCTGATCATGATGACATCATTCTGAGGGTTCCCTCCTGAAGATGATTGACATTATTCTGAGGGTTCCCTCCTGATCATGATGACATCATTCTGAGGGTTCCCTCCTGAACATGATGACATTTTCAGAGTTTCCCCTGATCATGATGACATCATTCTGAGGGTTCCCCCGATCATGATGACATCATTCTGAGAGTTCCCTCCTGAACATGACACTTTCAGAGTTTTCCTCCTAATCATGATGACTTCATTCTGAGGGTTCCCCCCTGATCATGATGACATCATTAAGTTTTCCTCCTGAACTTAATGACATCATTCTGAGGGTTCCCTCCTGATCATGATTACATCATTCTGAGGTTTCCCTCCTGATCATGATGACATCATTCTGAGTGTTCCCTCCTGAACATGATGATATCATTCTGAAGGTTCCCTCCTGAACATGATGACTTCATTCTGAGGGTTCCCTCCTGATCATGATGACATCATTCTGAGTGTTCCCCCCTGATCATGATGACATCATTCTGAGGGTTCCCTCCTGATTATGATGACATCATTCAGTTTTCCTCCTGAACCTGATGACATCAGTGAGTTTTCCTCCTGAACTTGATTAAATCATTCTGAGGGTTCCCTCCTGATCATGATAAAATCATTCTGAGGGTTCCCCACTGATCATGATGACATCATTCTGAGGGTTCCCTCCTGATCATGATGTCATCATTCTGAGGTTTCCCTCCTGATCATGATGACATCATTCTGAGGGTTCCCTCCTGATCAGGATGACATCATTCTGAGGGTTCCCTCCTGATCATGATGACATCATTCTGAGGGTTCCCTCCTGATCATGATGACATCATTCTGAGGGTTCCCTCCTGATCATGATGACATCATTCTGAGGGTTCCCTCCTGATCATGATGACATCATTCTGAGGGTTCCCTCCTGATCATGATGACATCATTCTGAGGGTTCCCTCCTGATCATGATTGACATCATTCTGAGGGTTCCCTCCTGAAAATGATTGACATCATTCTGAGGGTTCCCTCCTGATCATGATGACATCATTCTGAGGGTTTCCTCCTGAACATGATGACATTTTCAGAGTTTTCCCCTGAACATGATGACATCATTCTGAGTGTTTCCCCCCTGATCATGATGACATCATTCTGAGAGTTCCCTCCTGAACATGATGACACTTTCAGAGTTTTCCTCCTAATCATGATGATTTCATTCTGAGGGTTCCCCCCTGATCAGGATGACCATTAAGTTTTCCTCCTGAACATGATGACATCAGTGAGTTTTCCTCCTGAACTTAATGACATCATTCTGAGGGTTCCCTTCTGATCATGATTACATCATTCTGAGGCTTTCCTCCTGATCTTGATGACATCATTCTAAGTGTTCCCTCCTGAATATGATGAAATCATTCTGAGGGCTCCCTCCTGAACATGATGAGATCATTCTGAGGGTTCCCTCCTGATCATGATGACATCATCCAGTTTTCCTCCTGAACATGATGACATCAGTGAGTTTTCCTCCTGAACATGATGACATCAGTGAGTTTTCCTCCTTAACTTGATGACTTCATTCTGAGTGTTCCTTCCTGATCATGATGAAATCATTCTGAGGGTTCCCCACTGTTCATGATGACATCATTCTGAGGGTTCCCTCCTGATCATGATGTCATCATTCTGAGGGTTCCCTCCTGATCATAATGACATCATTCTGAGGGTTCCCTCCTGATCAGGATGACATCATTCTGAGGGTTCCCCCGATCATGATGACATCATTCTGAGGGTTCCCCCAATCATGATGACATCATTCAGTTTTACTCCTGAACATGATAACATCAGTGAGTTTCCTCCTGAACTTGATGGCATCATTCTGAGGGTTCCCTCCTGATCATGATGACATCATTCTGAGTATTCCCTCCTGAACATGATGACATCATTCTGAGGGTTCCCTCCTGAACATGATCACATCATTCTGAGGGTTCCCTCCTAATCATGATGACATCATTCTGAGTGTTCCCCCTGATCATGATGACATCATCCAGTTTTCCTCCTGAACATGATGACATCAGTGAGTTTTCCTCCTGAACTTGATGACATAATTCTGAGGGTTCCTCCTGATCATGATGACATCATTCTGAGGGTTCCCTCCTGAACTTGATGACATTAATCAGAGGGTTCCCTCCTGATTATGACGACATCATTCTGAGGGTTCCCTCCTGAACATGATGACATCATTCTGAGGGTTCCCTCTTGATCATGATGACATCATTCTGAGGGTTCTCCACTGATCATGATGACATCATTCTGAGGGTTCCCTCCTGATTATGATGTCATCATTCTGAGGGTTCCCTCCTGAGCATGATGAAATCATTCTGAGGGTACCCTCCTGATCATGATGATATCATTCTGAGGGTTCCCTCCTGAGCATGATGAAATCATTCTGAGGGTTCCCTCCTGATCATGATATCATTCTGAGGGTTCCCTCCTGACCATGATGACATCATTCTGAGGGTTCCCTCCTGATCATGATGACATCATTCTGAGGGTTCCCTCCTGAACATGTTGACATCATTCTGAGGGTTCCCTCCTAATCATGACGACATCATCCAGTTATCCTCCTGAACATAATGACATCAGTGAGTTTTCCTCCTGAACTTGATGACATCATTCTGAGGGTTCCCTCCTGATTATGATGACATCATTCTGAGGATTCCCTCCTGAACATGATGACATCATTCTGAGGGTTCCCTCCTGATCATGATGACATCATTCAGTTTTCCTCCTGAACCTGATGACATTAGTGAGTTTTCCTCCTGAACTTGACTAAATCATTCTGAGGGTTCCCTCCTGATCATGATGAAATCATTCTGAGGGTACCCCCCTGATCAGGATGACATCATTCTGAGGGTTCCCTCCTGATCATGATGAAATCATTCTGAGGGTTCCCCACTGTTCATGATGACATCATTCTGAGGGTTCCCTCCTGATCATGATGTCATCATTCTGAGGGTTCCCTCCTGATCATAATGACATCATTCTGAGGGTTCCCTCCTGATCAGGATGACATCATTCTGAGGGTTCCCTCCTGATCATGATGACATCATTCTGAGGGTTTCCTCCTGATCATGATGACATCATTCTGAGGGTTCCCTCCTGATCATGATGACATCATTCTGAGGGTTCCCTCCTGAAGATGATTGACATTATTCTGAGGGTTCCCTCCTGATCATGATGACATCATTCTGAGGGTTCCCTCCTGAACATGATGACATTTTCAGAGTTTCCCCTGATCATGATGACATCATTCTGAGGGTTCCCCCTGATCATGATGACATCATTCTGAGAGTTCCCTCCTGAACATGACACTTTCAGAGTTTTCCTCCTAATCATGATGACTTCATTCTGAGGGTTCCCCCCTGATCATGATGACATCATTAAGTTTTCCTCCTGAACTTAATGACATCATTCTGAGGGTTCCCTCCTGATCATGATTACATCATTCTAAGGTTTCCCTCCTGATCATGATGACATCATTCTGAGTGTTCCCTCGTAAACATGATGACATCATTCTGAAGGTTCCCTCCTGAACATGATGACATCATTCTGAGGGTTCCCTCCTGATCATGATGACATCATTCTGAGTGTTCCCCCCTGATCATGATGACATCATTCTGAGGGTTCCCTCCTGATTATGATGACATCATTCAGTTTTCCTCCCGAACCTGATGACATCAGTGAGTTTTCCTCCTGAACTTGATTAAATCATTCTGAGGGTTCCCTCCTGATCATGATAAAATCATTCTGAGAGTTCCCTCCTGAACATGATGACACTTTCAGAGTTTTCCTCCTAATCATGATGATTTCATTCTGAGGGTTCCCCCCTGATCATGATGACCATTAAGTTTTCCTCCTGAACATGATGACATCAGTGAGTTTTCCTCCTGAACTTAATGACATCATTCTGAGGGTTCCCTTCTGATCACGATTACATCATTCTGAGGCTTTCCTCCTGATCTTGATGACATCATTCTAAGTGTTCCCTCCTGAATATGATGAAATCATTCTGAGGGTTCCCTCCTGAACATGATGAGATCATTCTTAGGGTTCCCTCCTGATCATGATGACATCATCCAGTTTTCCTCCTGAACATGATGACATCAGTGAGTTTTCCTCCTGAACATGATGACATCAGTGAGTTTTCCTCCTTAACTTGATGACATCATTCTGAGTGTTCCTTCCTGATCATGATGACATCATTCTGAGGGTTCCCCCGATCATGATGACATCATTCTGAGGGTTCCCCCAATCATGATGACATCATTCAGTTTTACTCCTGAACATGATAACATCAGTGAGTTTCCTCCTGAACTTGATGGCATCATTCTGAGGGTTCCCTCCTGATCATGATGACATCATTCTGAGGGTTCCCTCCTGAAATTGATGACATCATTCTGAGGGTTCCCTCCTGAACATGATGACATCATTCTGAGGGTTCCCTCCTAATCATGATGACATCATTCTGAGTGTTCCCCCTGATCATGATGACATCATCCAGTTTTCCTCCTGAACATGATGACATCAGTGAGTTTTCCTCCTGAACTTGATTAAATCATTCTGAGGGTTCCCTCCTGATCATGATAAAATCATTCTGAGGGTTCCCCACTGATCATGATGACATCATTCTGAGGGTTCCCTCCTGATCATGATGTCATCATTCTGAGGTTTCCCTCCTGATCATGATGACATCATTCTGAGGGTTCCCTCCTGATCAGGATGACATCATTCTGAGGGTTCCCTCCTGATCATGATGACATCATTCTGAGGGTTCCCTCCTGATCATGATTGACATCATTCTGAGGGTTCCCTCCTGATCATGATGACATCATTCTGAGGGTTTCCTCCTGAACATGATGACATTTTCAGAGTTTTCCCCTGAACATGATGACATCATTCTGAGTGTTTCCCCCCTGATCATGATGACATCATTCTGAGAGTTCCCTCCTGAACATGATGACACTTTCAGAGTTTTCCTCCTAATCATGATGATTTCATTCTGAGGGTTCCCCCCTGATCATGATGACCATTAAGTTTTCCTCCTGAACATGATGACATCAGTGAGTATTCCTCCTGAACTTAATGACATCATTCTGAGGGTTCCCTTCTGATCATGATTACATCATTCTGAGGCTTTCCTCCTGATCTTGATGACATCATTCTAAGTGTTCCCTCCTGAATATGATGAAATCATTCTGAGGGTTCCCTCCTGAACATGATGAGATCATTCTGAGGGTTCCCTCCTGATCATGATGACATCATCCAGTTTTCCTCCTGAACATGATGACATCAGTGAGTTTTCCTCCTTAACTTGATGACATCATTCTGAGTGTTCCTTCCTGATCATGATGACATAATTCTGAGGGTTCCCCCGATCATGATGACATCATTCTGAGGGTTCCCCCAATCATGATGACATCATTCAGTTTTACTCCTGAACATGATAACATCAGTGAGTTTCCTCCTGAACTTGATGGCATCATTCTGAGGGTTCCCTCCTGATCTTGATGACATCATTCTGAGTGTTCCCTCCTGAACATGATGACATCATTCTGAGGGTTCCCTCCTGAACATGATGACATCATTCTGAGGGTTCCCTCCTAATCATGATGACATCATTCTGAGTGTTCCCCCTGATCATGATGACATCATCCAGTTTTCCTCCTGAACATGATGACATCAGTGAGTTTTCCTCCTGAACTTGATGACATAATTCTGAGGGTTCCCTCCTGAACTTGATGACATTAATCTGAGGGTTCCCTCCTGATTATGACGACATCATTCTGAGGGTTCCCTCCTGAACATGATGACATCATTCTGAGGGTTCCCTCTTGATCATGATGACATCATTCAGTTTTCCTCCTGAACTTGATTAAATCGTTCTGAGGGTTCCCTCCTGATCATGATGAAATCATTCTGAGGGTTCCCCACTGATCATGACGACATCATTCTGAGGGTTCCCTCCTGATCATGATGTCATCATTCTGAGGGTTCCCTCCTGAGCATGATGAAATCATTCTGAGGGTTCCCTCCTGATCATGATGATATCATTCTGAGGGTTCCCTCCTGATCATGATGACATCATTCTGAGGGTTCCCTCCTGATCATGATGACATCATTCTGAGGGTTCCCTCCTGATCATGATGACATCATTCTGAGGGTTCCCTCCTGATCATGATGACATCATTCTGAAGGTTCCCTCCTGAAAATTATCGACATCATTCTGAGGGTTCCCTCCTGATCATGATGACATCATTCTGAGGGTTCCCTCCTGAACATGATGACATCATTCTGAGGGTTCCCTCCTGATCATGACGACATCATCCAGTTTTCCTCCTGAACATGATGACATCAGTCAGTTTTCCTCCTGAACTTGATGACATAATTCTGAGGACTTCCTCCTAATCATGATGACATCATGCTGAGGGTTCCCTCCTGAACTTGATGACATCATTCTGAGGGTTCCCTCCTGATTATGATGACATCATTCTGAGGGTTCCCTCCTGAACCTGATGACATCATTCTGAGGGTTCCCTCCTGATCATGATGACATCATTCAGTTTTCCTCCTGAACCTGATGACATTAGTGAGTTTTCCTCCTGAACTTGATTAAATCATTCTGAGGGTTCCCTCCTGATCATGATGAAATCATTCTGAGGGTACCCCCCTGATCAGGATGACATCATTCTGAGGGTTCCCTCCTGATCATGATGTCATCATTCTGAGGGTTCCCTCCTGATCATGATGAAATCATTCTGAGGGTTCCCCACTGTTCATGATGACATCATTCTGAGGGTTCCCTCCTGATCATGATGTCATCATTCTGAGGGTTCCCTCCTGATCATAATGACATCATTCTGAGGGTTCCCTCCTGATCAGGATGACATCATTCTGAGGGTTCCCTCCTGATCATGATGACATCATTCTGAAGGTTTCCTCCTGATCATGATGACATCATTCTGAGGGTTCCCTCCTGAAGATGATTGACATTATTCTGTGGGTTCCCTCCTGATCATGATGACATCATTCTGAGGGTTCCCTCCGGAACATGATGACATTTTCAGAGTTTCCCCTGATCATGATGACATCATTCTGAGGGTTCCCCCTGATCATGATGACATCATTCTGAGAGTTCCCTCCTGAACATGACACTTTCAGAGTTTTCCTCCTAATCATGATGACTTCATTCTGAGTGTTCCCCACTGATCATGAAGACATCATTAAGTTTTCCTCCTGAACTTAATGACATCATTCTGAGGGTTCCCTCCTGATCATGATTACATCATTCTGAGGTTTCCCTCCTGATCATGATGACATCATTCTGAGTGTTCCCTCCTGAACATGATGATATCATTCTGAAGGTTCCCTCCTGAACATGATGACTTCATTCTGAGGGTTCCCTCCTGATCATGATGACATCATTCTGAGTGTTCCCCCCTGATCATGATGACATCATTCTGAGGGTTCCCTCCTGATTATGATGACATCATTCAGTTTTCCTCCTGAACCTGATGACATCAGTGAGTTTTCCTCCTGAACTTGATTAAATCATTCTGAGGGTTCCCTCCTGATCATGATAAAATCATTCTGAGGGTTCCCCACTGATCATGATGACATCATTCTGAGGGTTCCCTCCTGATCATGATGTCATCATTCTGAGGTTTCCCTCCTGATCATGATGACATCATTCTGAGGGTTCCCTCCTGATCATGATGACATCATTCTGAGGGTTCCCTCCTGATCATGATGACATCATTCTGAGGGTTCCCTCCTGATCATGATGACATCATTCTGAGGGTTCCCTCCTGATCATGATGACATCATTCTGAGGGTTCCCTCCTGATCATGATGACATCATTCTGAGGGTTCCCTCCTGATCATGATGACATCATTCTGAGGGTTCCCTCCTGATCATGATTGACATCATTCTGAGGGTTCCCTCCTGAAAATGATTGACATCATTCTGAGGGTTCCCTCCTGATCATGATGACATCATTCTGAGGGTTTCCTCCTGAACATGATGACATTTTCAGAGTTTTCCCCTGAACATGATGACATCATTCTGAGTGTTTCCCCCCTGATCATGATGACATCATTCTGAGAGTTCCCTCCTGAACATGATGACACTTTCAGAGTTTTCCTCCTAATCATGATGATTTCATTCTGAGGGTTCCCCCCTGATCAGGATGACCATTAAGTTTTCCTCCTGAACATGATGACATCAGTGAGTTTTCCTCCTGAACTTAATGACATCATTCTGAGGGTTCCCTTCTGATCATGATTACATCATTCTGAGGCTTTCCTCCTGATCTTGATGACATCATTCTAAGTGTTCCCTCCTGAATATGATGAAATCATTCTGAGGGCTCCCTCCTGAACATGATGAGATCATTCTGAGGGTTCCCTCCTGATCATGATGACATCATCCAGTTTTCCTCCTGAACATGATGACATCAGTGAGTTTTCCTCCTGAACATGATGACATCAGTGAGTTTTCCTCCTTAACTTGATGACTTCATTCTGAGTGTTCCTTCCTGATCATGATGAAATCATTCTGAGGGTTCCCCACTGTTCATGATGACATCATTCTGAGGGTTCCCTCCTGATCATGATGTCATCATTCTGAGGGTTCCCTCCTGATCATAATGACATCATTCTGAGGGTTCCCTCCTGATCAGGATGACATCATTCTGAGGGTTCCCCCGATCATGATGACATCATTCTGAGGGTTCCCCCAATCATGATGACATCATTCAGTTTTACTCCTGAACATGATAACATCAGTGAGTTTCCTCCTGAACTTGATGGCATCATTCTGAGGGTTCCCTCCTGATCATGATGACATCATTCTGAGTATTCCCTCCTGAACATGATGACATCATTCTGAGGGTTCCCTCCTGAACATGATCACATCATTCTGAGGGTTCCCTCCTAATCATGATGACATCATTCTGAGTGTTCCCCCTGATCATGATGACATCATCCAGTTTTCCTCCTGAACATGATGACATCAGTGAGTTTTCCTCCTGAACTTGATGACATAATTCTGAGGGTTCCTCCTGATCATGATGACATCATTCTGAGGGTTCCCTCCTGAACTTGATGACATTAATCAGAGGGTTCCCTCCTGATTATGACGACATCATTCTGAGGGTTCCCTCCTGAACATGATGACATCATTCTGAGGGTTCCCTCTTGATCATGATGACATCATTCTGAGGGTTCTCCACTGATCATGATGACATCATTCTGAGGGTTCCCTCCTGATTATGATGTCATCATTCTGAGGGTTCCCTCCTGAGCATGATGAAATCATTCTGAGGGTACCCTCCTGATCATGATGATATCATTCTGAGGGTTCCCTCCTGAGCATGATGAAATCATTCTGAGGGTTCCCTCCTGATCATGATATCATTCTGAGGGTTCCCTCCTGACCATGATGACATCATTCTGAGGGTTCCCTCCTGATCATGATGACATCATTCTGAGGGTTCCCTCCTGAACATGTTGACATCATTCTGAGGGTTCCCTCCTAATCATGACGACATCATCCAGTTATCCTCCTGAACATAATGACATCAGTGAGTTTTCCTCCTGAACTTGATGACATCATTCTGAGGGTTCCCTCCTGATTATGATGACATCATTCTGAGGATTCCCTCCTGAACATGATGACATCATTCTGAGGGTTCCCTCCTGATCATGATGACATCATTCAGTTTTCCTCCTGAACCTGATGACATTAGTGAGTTTTCCTCCTGAACTTGACTAAATCATTCTGAGGGTTCCCTCCTGATCATGATGAAATCATTCTGAGGGTACCCCCCTGATCAGGATGACATCATTCTGAGGGTTCCCTCCTGATCATGATGAAATCATTCTGAGGGTTCCCCACTGTTCATGATGACATCATTCTGAGGGTTCCCTCCTGATCATGGATGTCATCATTCTGAGGGTTCCCTCCTGATCATAATGACATCATTCTGAGGGTTCCCTCCTGATCAGGATGACATCATTCTGAGGGTTCCCTCCTGATCATGATGACATCATTCTGAGGGTTTCCTCCTGATCATGATGACATCATTCTGAGGGTTCCCTCCTGATCATGATGACATCATTCTGAGGGTTCCCTCCTGAAGATGATTGACATTATTCTGAGGGTTCCCTCCTGATCATGATGACATCATTCTGAGGGTTCCCTCCTGAACATGATGACATTTTCAGAGTTTCCCCTGATCATGATGACATCATTCTGAGGGTTCCCCCTGATCATGATGACATCATTCTGAGAGTTCCCTCCTGAACATGACACTTTCAGAGTTTTCCTCCTAATCATGATGACTTCATTCTGAGGGTTCCCCCCTGATCATGATGACATCATTAAGTTTTCCTCCTGAACTTAATGACATCATTCTGAGGGTTCCCTCCTGATCATGATTACATCATTCTAAGGTTTCCCTCCTGATCATGATGACATCATTCTGAGTGTTCCCTCGTAAACATGATGACATCATTCTGAAGGTTCCCTCCTGAACATGATGACATCATTCTGAGGGTTCCCTCCTGATCATGATGACATCATTCTGAGTGTTCCCCCCTGATCATGATGACATCATTCTGAGGGTTCCCTCCTGATTATGATGACATCATTCAGTTTTCCTCCCGAACCTGATGACATCAGTGAGTTTTCCTCCTGAACTTGATTAAATCATTCTGAGGGTTCCCTCCTGATCATGATAAAATCATTCTGAGGGTTCCCTCCTGAACATGATTACATCATTCTGAGGATTCCCTTCTGAACATGATTACATAATTCTGAGGGTTCCCTCCTGATCATGATGACATAATTCTGAGGGTCCCCTCCTGATCATGATGACATCATTCTGAGGGTTCCCTCCTGATCACAATGACATCTTTCCTCTCCAATAGGCTGGAATGTGTTAGTCTTGGCAACGCCACGTCCCAGACAGTCTGTGTCTCCTGTGGTGTCCCTCAGGGGTCGGTTCTGGGGCCCCTACTGTTTTCCCTTTACATGCTGACTTTAGGTCAAATTATTAATCAGTTCAACATTTCTTTTTTTTTTTTTTTTTCATTTTATTCATTCATTCATTTTAAAATACAAAAAAATGTTTACAATAAAAAACACAATTAATACACAAATCAAAATGAAAAGAAGCAGAAGAAGAAGAAATCTTATAATGTCTGCTCCTTTTTTCTCAAAATATTTAAATCAAAATATAATATAAAATAAAAGCAATACTAAAAAAATACGTCAGCTCAAACAGCAGTTTCTTAAAATTAAATTATACATGATCATATATTTTCAAAAAACTAGTTTTAACCCTTCTCTTAAATATACACAGAGATCTGATTTTTTTAAAGTCATCCTCTAAACCATTCCATAAACTTATACCCTGGATTGAAGTACATCTCTCTTTCAAACAGGTTCAAAACCATGGCTTCATAAACAGTTCTATCCCCTTTAAAAAATAATAAATCTCTCTTTTAACAAAGTTAATTTGAATGTTAGAAGGTAATATGTTTTTGTGGGCCTTATACATAAATATTAAAATGTGATAATCTACCAATTCATAGAATTTCAAAATTTTCAATTTACAAAACAATATATGTGATGGATGAGTGTAATCTTTTCTAGTGATAATTCTTATAGCTCTTTTTTGTAAAATAAAGACCGGATTTGTGATTGTCTTACAAGCTTTACCCCAAACTTCAATACAGTAAATCAAATGAGGAAGAATTAATGTATTATATAACAAAAACAGGGCTTTGTCATTAAATAACTCCTTCACTTTATATAGTATGTATTCCAATAGATTTTGAGATTTTTGTTCGTAAGTAATTAATGTGAGTTCTCCATGACAGCTTGTCATCAATGATGACACCTAAAAATTTCACCTCATTGACTTTACTGATCTCAATACCATTTACTTTAAGTGAAAGATCACCATCAGTCTTCACATTACTGAATATCATGTAATTTGTTTTCTCTAAATTCAATGACAGATTGTTTTGTCTGTACTATGTTCAACATTGTGTTTATATATTTTCCTGAATAAAAAAATGTTGTATCATCAGCAAATAAAATACATCCAAAAAGTTCTGATACATTAACTAAGTCATTCACATATAAAGTAAACAACTTAGGTCCTAGTACGGAACCTTGAGGGACTCCACATGTAATGTTACCAAACTTAGATCTTACACCATTAATTTCTACAAACTGTTTCCTATTATTCAAGTAGCTAGATACCCACTGAAGTGCATGACCTCTCAGACCGTATCTACTTAGCTTTTCTAGAAGAATACTGTGATCAATGGTGTCAAATGCCTTCTTTAAATCTACATAAACACTGACACAATGTTGGTGTCGATCAATTGCAGCTGTTATGTGTTCTATGAATTCCATAATAGCCATTGATGTGGAACTGTTAGCTCTGAACCCATACTGACTGCTACTTAAGACACTTTGTTTCTCTATAAATTGATCTAGTCTGGTAGCAAATAATCTCTCCAGGATTTTTGAAAATTGCGGTAACAATGATATTGGTCTATAATTTTCGAATACATGTTTCTCACCATTTTTAAAAATCGGAATCACCTTAGCTGTTTTCATATTGTCGGGGAATATACCAGTTGAAAGTGATAAATTACAGATGTATGTAAATGGTTCAATCACATAACCAATTATATTTTTTACAAGCATAATGTCCATGTCAACCCAGTCTTTTGATCTCTTATCAGCAATTTTTTTTACCATATTCAGTATTTCTTCTTTGTCAGTCTCAACAAGAAGCATACTATTGGTGCAATTTGTAACTGTGTGGTTTACAATCGCATCAGTTTTTGGTATTTTTGCTGCAAGGCTTGGGCCAATATTCACAAAATATTCATTAAATCCATCCACTATTTCACTCTGGTCATACATTTCATTTCCGTCCTTTACAAAATACTTAGGAGTACATGTTCTTGTTTTCTGATTTTTCAAGACACCATTTATTATTCTCCATGTGTCTTTCATATTTCCATTACTTTTATCTAATAACTCACTATAATATTCCTTCTTGCGTTTTCTTATTATCCATACCAACTTGTTTTTGTATTTCTTATATCTCTCTTCAGTTTCTTTTGTTCTTAGTTTCAAGAAGCATGAATACAAGTTGTTCTTTTTTTTTGCATGCATTTCTTAACCCTTTTGTCATCCAAGGTTTATCATGTAGTGGGCATGACCGTGTCCACTTTGATACACCTGTGTATTTTTGAACTGTCCCAGAGATGACCTTTACTGACCTCTCAGTAAAGCAAGACATTTACTACAAATTATTCCATTAGTTCTAGTCTGAGAACATAGTCACCAAAAGAGACTATTTCTATCTTTGATTTTATTCTAATGTAATCAAAAGAATAACTTTTGTCATTTTCATGATGTGTGCTTTTAAGCTGTGTTATTCTGTAAGAGTTAAACTGTGTTCACTGCTGTGTGAAAGAGTCAGAGTCAGAGTCAGAGAGAATTTATTGTCATTTGCACCGCATGTAGTACATGTGTTGAAAACGAGATTATGTACACAGGGTCCCAGTTACATCCAACAACAAATGCAAGAGAAATACAATAATAACATCTAGGATTAACTAAGAGAGACATCACATCAGCTAGTAATACACTAAGCCCTAATGTAGTAGAAAAACATCATTATAAACAGCAGCACGAACATGAGCAGATGGTCACAGATGAACGCAGCAACAAGAAACAGATCAGTACAGTATCAGTATGATGTGACATTTTGCAGTGTTTATTCTTATTATTTATTTATTCATGAGTCTGACAGCCTCAGGGTAGAAGCTGTTTCTCAGTCTAGTGGTTCTACATTTGATGCTCCTCAACCTCCGTCCCGAGGGGAGTGGTGCAAAGAGTGAGTGTGCTGGGTGAGTGAGGTCTTTCATGATGCAGGTGGCTCTTTTTCTGCATCTGGAGGTGTAAATGTCTGTGATGGTGGGGAGACTGACTCCCACAGACTTCTGTGCAGCCTTCACCACTCTCTGCAGAGCTTTTCTCTCTGCAACTGTGCAGCCTCCATGCCACACGTTGATGCTGGAGCACAGGACGCTCTCCACTGCACACCTGTAGAACGAGGTGAGGACTGGGCTTCTCAGACCGGCTCGTCTCAGCCGTCTGAGGAAGTAGAGTCTCTGATGACCTTTCTTGATCAGGCTGGTGGTGTTATTGCTCCAGCTGAGGTTATCATTCAAGTGTACACCCAGGTATTTGTAGCTGGAGACCACCTCCACCGCAGATCCACCTATATACAGTGGGGTGTGGGTGTGTTTGTTCCTTCTGAAGTCCACAATCATCTCCTTCGTCTTCTTCACATTCATGTGAAGGTTGTTCTCTTTGCACCAGCTCTCCAGATGTTCCACCTCCTGTCTGTAGCTGGATTCATCATTATCTGTGATGCATCCCACCACAGCTGTATCATCTGCAAACTTAACAATATGACAGCCTGGATGTGTGGCTATACAATCATATGTGAGCAGAGTGAACAGAAGAGGGCTCAGCACACATCCCTGAGGAGAGCCAGTGCTGAGGGTGATGGTGGAGGAGGAGAAGTTGTGGATCTTCACGGACTGTGGTCTGTCTGTTAAGAAGTCTAAGACCCAGTTACAAATAGAGGGGCTTAGTCCAAGTGTGGATAGTTTGTCTATCAGAGTTTGGGGGATCATGGTGTTGAAGGCAGATGTGAAGTCCACAAAGAGCAGACGCACGTATGAGTCCTTCTGATCCAGGTGGGTGAGAGCAGTGTGGACCACGGAGGAGATAGCGTCCTCTGTTGATCGGTTCTCACGATATGCATATTGATGAGGGTCCTCGTTGATGTTGACGGCTGTCTTGATGTGGGACATGACCAGTTTCTCAAAACATTTAGCGACTATCGGGGTGAGGGCCACCGGTCTATAGTCATTCAGACCAGTCACTGTGGAGCTTTTTGGGACTGGGATGATGGTGGCGGTCTTCAGGCAGGTGGGAACTGACTCCAGTGCAAGTGAGGTGGTGAAGATGTCAGCCAGCACCTCACAGAGCTGGTCCGCACATTCCTTCAGAACTTTCCCTGGGATGTTGTCTGGACCCGTAGCTTTATGAGGGTTGATCCTTCTGAGACTGCCTCTCACTTCTGCTGCGGTCACTTTGAGGTGCTCCTCGTCTGGTGATGAGGTGAGTCTGGTGCTAGTTGGTCTGTTTGGATCATCAAAACGTGCATAAAACTTATTGAGGGCATCAGGCAGGGATGGGTCCCTGGGGCATTGTTTGCTTTTGCCCTTGTAGTCTGTTAAGCATTTGATGCCCTGCCACATGCTCCGTGGATCATGTGAGGTGAACTGTCCCTCGATCCTCTGTGCATACGCGGCTTTGGCCTTCTTTATGCCATCATCCAGTTCTCTCCTGCACTTTCTCAACTCCTCAGTGTCTTTAGACTTGAATGCAGTGTCCCTGGCTGCCAGCAGGGTGCGGACATCTTTATTTAGCCAGGGTTTTTGATTGGGGTAAAATTTAACACACTTTCTTATGGATACATTTTCAGCACATGTACTGATGTAACCCAGGACAGAGGAAGCATAAAGCTCCAGGTCAATTGAATTTCCATTCGTAGCTGCCTCTTTGAAGACAGACCAGTTTGTGTTTTCAAAGCAGTCCCTCAGCATGGGGGAACTATCTTGGCGCCACGATGTTATCACTCTTTGTTCTGGCATCGAACGTCTGAGTGGGGGGAGCTGTCTAGGGACCAATAGCAGGGAGCGATGGTCGGAAGCCCCGATCGGTGGGCGTGGCTTCGCCGTGTACGCCCCCTTCACATTCGTGTAGACCTGGTCTAATGTCTTATTTCCTCGTGTTTCTGTGAAAACGTGCTGATTGAAGGTTGGGAGGATGGCACGTAAATCCACGTGATTGAAGTCCCCGGAAACAATGAAAAACCCCTCAGGATATTTACACTGCAGCGAAGTGAGTAACTCATGAATTTCTTCCTGAGCGACTTTAGCATTAGCATCGGGTGCTATGTAAACATTGCTTATTATTATCGCTGAATAGTCGCGGGGGAGGTAATGTGGCCTACATCTTATTGTTAAAAGCTCCACAGCAGCTGAGCAGATCCTGCTGATAACGGCACAGTTCGTGCACCAGTCTTTGTTAACGTAAATACAGACACCCCCACCTCGCGTTTTCCCCGTAGTCTCGATGCTCCGGTCCGTTCTGAAAAATAGTTTATTATCCAACTCGTAAACAGAGTCAGGAGTGTCTTCATTGATCCATGTTTCCGTGAGACAAAGCACCGAACATCTCCTCATCTCCCCAGACGTTGTTACTCTCAGACGAAGCAGATCCATCTTGTTGTCGAGCGAACGCACGTTAGACAGAAATAAAGCCGGCATCGGGGGTTTACCGGTTTTAGCGTCTGCTCGTAGTCTCGTCATGATTCCTGCTCGACAGCCACGTTTTTTCCCTCGAGAGCACCTCTTTCTCTTCTTTCCTCCGCGCATCTGCTTCCAGAAAGATGATCTAAGCAGATCCAATCTTCCGAGTTCTGATTTGAGTTCGTTGCTGATTTCAGCTGTGCCTTGTGGTAAATCCGCTCAAAGTTGAAGACTCGGGTCAGAGAGACCCGGCCGTTTTGTTTAGAAAGTCAGAAGACAGTTAATCTGTTGTTTTTCATGAGAAGGGCTCCAGCTTTCTCTGTCTTTTTCCTAAACATTTCTCTCTGCTGCTGGCTGTAACCTTGGGTTGTGATAACACAAGTGAACTGCTCGACTGGTCCATGGACCAATGAAAAAGACACAAGTCTCACTCCTCTCATGATCTTCTTTTAAGTTCTAAGTTTTGCTGAAACGCTTCAGAGTTTGCTGGGAACTTCAAAGAGATGTGAACCTTTCCCAAAGAGCTGGGTGAACTCATGTCACACGCTAAGGACTCGTCATCCAGCTGGGGACTGATAACATGCTGTTATGAGTCCACTTCTAACGAGCGTAAGCTCAAAACTTTGTTTATTCCTTCCTGGAATAAGTTTATCTTGAAGTCAGAGGCCTGAAGCTGACGCATTTTCTGATGGTCGATGCGGAACCCAGGAGACGTTGAAAACGTAAACTAGAACCAGCTCGGGCGTGCTGGGCCTGAAGGACTCTGTGCACCTGAAAGGCTGGTGTCATTTCTTTATCAGACTCGTCGTCGAAGGTAAAGAGCTGTTTACAAACGTACCTGGATTTTAGCAGAAGTCGGATGAGAAGTGTCACTTTTGGTAACATGCTCACGATAATTTCCTTTAAACCATCTCTCCATCTTCCTCCTATCTCCTCTCCCTCAATTCTAAGCTGGAAACTAATTAAGCTAAAGAGCCCTCAGACTAAATATGTTTAACACCCTGTATTTAGGTCTGTTGTGTTGTAATTCAAGTGTGCTGACGTGTTAAATTGAAAGAAAGTGAAATCATGTCAATCAAGTGTAATGGTGTTAATTTAGTTGATTTATTTTAAATAAATGATAGTGTCTTTGACATATCAAACTAAGTTAACGTCTCTGTCACTTAATGGCTTTATTTATTTATCCATCATAAAGATCACAGAAATATTGGGTAAACTGAAAAAGAAAAGAATCCGTGAAATTACTATTCAATCTGAATAAGTAAATTAATTAAGGATAAAGAGGTCAGCTTAATACTGACCCCTGTTAAAATCCTTTACATCTGGGTAGCACTATATGTGTTTAAAGACACAATATAGGGTCTCCCTCATGTTTACTTCATCTGGTGGCCCGTACGGGGCACCAGATGAAGTAAACACGAGGGAGACCATGAGAAGCTCGTCCATGCTTTTGTCTCCTCCAGGCTCGACTACTACAACTCCCTGTTTATTGGAATCCCTGCCAAAAACCTACAAAAACTTCAATATAATCAAAACAGTGCAGCAAGGATCTTGTTGAGAGTTCGTAAATTCAAACATATTACGCCCATTCTCCATAACCTTTATTGGCTTCCTGTCGCCTACAGAATTCAGTACAAAACTGCTCTCATTACACATCAATGCTTACATGGAGCTTCACCAGATTATCTGAAGGATATTCTTATTCCATACTCATCCACCCGGTCGCTGCGGTCACAGAACAGTAATCTCCTTCACATTCCGAGAACCAAATTAAGGACCATGGGAGACCGGGCTTTCAGTGTGGCTGCCCCCCGCCTGTGGAACTCTCTTCCTGACTGTCTGAGAGCCCCACAGTCTGTGGTTGACTTTAAGAGCGGCTTGAAGACCTTTCTTTTCGACCGAGCATACTCTACCTCCTCATGATTCTACTTTTGATCTTAGTTGATATTGTTATTGATTTTACTTGTTTTTTTACTTGTTTTATTGACATTTAATTCTGTTGCACCTTGTAGCACTTTGAGATTTTCATTAATGAAAAGTGCGTTATAAATTGAATTCATTATTATTATTATTATTATTATTATCATGATGACATCATTCTGAGGGTTCCCCACTGATCATGATGACATCATTCTGAGGGTTCCCTCCTGAACATGATGACATCATTCTGAGGGTTCCATCCTGATCATGATGACATCATTCTGAGGGTTCCCTCCTAAACATGATGACATTTTCAGAGTTTCCTCCTGATCATGATGACATCATTCTGAGGGTTCCGTCCTGATCATGATAGCATCAATCTGAGGGTTCCCTCCTGATCATGATGACATAATTCTAAGGGTTACCTCCAGATCATGATGAAATCATGCTGAGGGATCCCTCCTGATCAGGATGACATGATTCTGAGGGTTCCCCCCGATCATGATGACATCATTCAGTTTTCCTCCAGAACATGATGACATCAGTGACTTTTCCTCCTAAACTTGATGACATCATTCTGAGTGTTCCCTCCTGATCATGATGACATCATTCTGATGGTTCCCTCCTGATCATGATTGCATCATTGTGAAGGTTCCCTCCTGATCATGATGACATCATTCTGAGATTCCCTCCTGAACATGATGACATCATTCTGAGGATTCCCTCCTGATCATGATGACATCATTCTGAGCGTTCCCTCCTGATCATGATGACATCTTTCTGAGGGTTCCCTCCTGAACATGATGACATCATTCTGAGGGTTCCCTATTGATCATGATGACATCATTCTGAGGGTTCCCTCCTGAACATGATGGCATTTTCAGAGTTTCCCCCTGATCATGATGACATCATTCTGAGGGTTCCCCCTGATCATGATGACATAATTCCGAGGGTTCCCTCCTGAACATGATGACATCAGTGAGTTTTCCTCCTGAACATGATGACATCAGTGAGTTTTCCTCCTGAATTTGATGANTGATGACATCATTCTGAGTGTTCCTTCCTGATCATGATGACATCATTCTGAGGGTTCCCCCGATCATGATGACATCATTCTGAGGGTTCCCCCAATCATGATGACATCATTCAGTTTTACTCCTGAACATGTTAACATCAGTGAGTTTCCTCCTGAACTTGATGGCATCATTCTGAGGGTTCCCTCTTGATCATGATGACATCATTCTGAGTGTTCCCTCCTGAACATGATGACATCATTCTGAGGGTTCCCTCCTGAACATGATGACATCATTCTGAGGGTTCCCTCCTGAACATAATGACATCATTCTAAGGGTTCCCTCCTGATCATGAAGACATCATTAAGATGATTCCCTCGTGAACATGATGACATCATTCTGAGGGTTCCCTCCTGATCATGATGACATCATTCAGTTTTCCTCCTGAACCTGATGACATAAGTGAGTTTTCCTCCTAAACTTGATGATATCATTCTGAGTGTTCCCTCCTGATCATGATGACATCATTCTGATGGTTCCCTCCTGATCATGATTGCATCAATGTGAAAGTTCCCTCCTGATCATGATGACATCATTCTGAGGATTCCCTCCTGATCATGATGACATCATTCAGTTTTACTCCTGAACATGTTAACATCAGTGAGTTTCCTCCTGAACTTGATGGCATCATTCTGAGGGTTCCCTCTTGATCATGATGACGTCATTCTGAGTGTTCCCTCCTGAACATGATGACATCATTCTGAGGGTTCCCTCCTGATCATGATGAAATCATTCTGAGGTTTCCCCACTGATCATGATGACATCATTCTGAGGTTTCCCTCCTGATCATGATGTCATCATTCTGAGGGTTCCCTCCTGATCTGATGTCATCATTCTGAGGGTTCCCTCCTGATCATGATGACATCATTCTGAGGGTTCCCTCCTGATCATGATGACATCATTCTGAGGGTTCCCTCCTGATCATGATGACATCATTCTGAGGGTTCCCTCCTGATCATGATGACATCATTCTGAGGGTTCCCTCCTGAAAATGATTGACATCATTCTGAGGGTTCCCTCCTGATCATGATGACATCATTCTAAGGGTTCCCTCCTGAACATGATGACATTTTCAGAGTTTCCCCCTGAACATGATGACATCATTCTGAAGGTTTCTCCCTGATCATGATGACATCATTCTGAGAGTTCCCTCCTGAACATGATGACACTTTCAGAGTTCTCATCCTAATCATGATGACTTCATTCAGAGGGTTCCCCCCTGATCATGATGACATCATTAAGTTTGCCTCCTGAACATGATGACATCAGTGAGTTTTCCTCCTGAACTTAATGACATCATTTTGAGAGTTCCCTCCTGATCATGATTACATCATTCTGAGGCTTGCCTCCTGATCATGATGACCTTATTCTGAGTGTTCCCTCCTTAACATGATGACATCATTCTGAGGGTTCCCTCCTGAACATGATGACATCATTCTAAGGGTTCCCTCCTGATCATGAAGACATCATTATGAGGATTCCCTCCTGAACATGATGACATTATTCTGAGGGTTCCCTCCTGATCATGATGACATCATTCAGTTTTCCTCCTGAACCTGATGACATCAGTGAGTTTTCCTCCTAAACTTGATGATATCATTCTGAGTGTTCCCTCCTGATCATGATGACATCATTCTGATGGTTCCCTCCTGATCATGATTGCATCATTGTGAAGGTTCCCTCCTGATCATGATGACATCATTCTGAGAATTCCCTGCTGAACATGATGACATCATTCTGAAGATTCCCTCCTGATCATGATGACATCATTCTGAGGGTTCCCTCCTCATCATGATGACATCTTTCTGAGGGTTCCCTCCTGAATATGATGACATCATTCTGAGGGTTCCCTATTGATCATGATGATATCATTCTGAGGGTTACCTCCTGAACATGATGGCATTTTCAGAGTTTCCCCCTGATCATGATGACATCATTCTGAGGGTTCCCCCTGATCATGATGACATAATTCCGAGGGTTCCCTCCTGAACATGATGACATCAGTGAGTTTTCCTCCTGAACATGATGACATCAGTGAGTTTTCCTCCTTAACTTGATGACATCATTCTGAGTGTTCCTTCCTGATCATGATGACATCATTCTGAGGGTTCCCCCCGATCATGATGACATCATTCTGAGGGTTCCCCCAATCATGATGACATCATTCAGTTTTACTCCTGAACATGATAACATCAGTGAGTTTCCTCCTGAACTTCATGGCATCATTCTGAGGGTTCCCTCCTGATCATGATGACATCATTCTGAGTGTTCCCTCCTGAACATGATGACATCATTCTGAGGGTTCCCTCCTGAACATGATGACATCATTCTGAGGGTTCCCTCCTAATCATGATGACATCATTCTGAGTGTTCCCCCTGATCATGATGACATCATCCAGTTTTCCTCCTGAACATGATGACATCAGTGAGTTTTCCTCCTGAACTTGATGACATAATTCTGAGGGTTCCTCCTGATCATGATGACATCATTCTGAGGGTTCCCTCCTGAACTTGATGACATTAATCTGAGGGTTCCCTCCTGATTATGACGACATCATTCTGAGGGTTCCCTCCTGAACATGATGACATCATTCTGAGGGTTCCCTCTTGATCATGATGACATCATTCAGTTTTCCTCCTGAACTTGATTAAATCGTTCTGAGGGTTCCCTCCTGATCATGATGAAATCATTCTGAGGGTTCCCCACTGATCATGACGACATCATTCTGAGGGTTCCCTCCTGATCATGATGTCATCATTCTGAGGGTTCCCTCCTGAGCATGATGAAATCATTCTGAGGGTTCCCTCCTGATCATGATGATATCATTCTGAGGGTTCCCTCCTGATCATGATGACATCATTCTGAGGGTTCCCTCCTGATCATGATGACATCATTCTGAGGGTTCCCTCCTGATCATGATGACATCATTCTGAGGGTTCCCTCCTGATCATGATGACATCATTCTGAGGGTGCCCTCCTGAACATGATGACATCATTCTGAGGGTTCCCTCCTGAACATGACGACATCATCCAGTTTTCCTCCTGAACATGATGACATCAGTGAGTTTTCCTCCTGAACTTGATGACATAATTCTGAGGGCTTCCTCCTAATCATGATGACATCATGCTGAGGGTTCCCTCCTGGACTTGATGACATAATTCTGAGGGTTCCCTCCTGATTATGATGACATCATTCTGAGGATTCCCTCCTGAACATGATGACATCATTCTGAGGGTTCCCTCCTGATCATGATGACATCATTCAGTTTTCCTCCTGAACCTGATGACATTAGTGAGTTTTCCTCCTGAACTTGATTAAATCATTCTGAGGGTTCCCTCCTGATCATGATGAAATCATTCTGAGGGTACCCCCCTGATCAGGATGACATCATTCTGAGGGTTCCCTCCTGATCATGATGTCATCATTCTGAGGGTTCCCTCCTGATCATGATGAAATCATTCTGAGGGTTCCCCACTGTTCATGATGACATCATTCTGAGGGTTCCCTCCTGATCATGATGTCATCATTCTGAGGGTTCCCTCCTGATCATAATGACATCATTCTGAGGGTTCCCTCCTGATCAGGATGACATCATTCTGAGGGTTCCCTCCTGATCATGATGACATCATTCTGAGGGTTCCCTCCTGATCATGATGACATCATTCTGAGGGTTCCCTCCTGATCATGATGACATCATTCTGAGGGTTTCCTCCTGATCATGATGACATCATTCTGAGGGTTCCCTCCTGAAGATGATTGACATTATTCTGAGGGTTCCCTCCTGATCATGATGACATCATTCTGAGGGTTCCCTCCTGAACATGATGACATTTTCAGAGTTTCCCCTGATCATGATGACATCATTCTGAGGGTTCCCCCGATCATGATGACATCATTCTGAGAGTTCCCTCCTGAACTTGACACTTTCAGAGTTTTCCTCCTAATCATGATGACTTCATTCTGAGGGTTCCCCCCTGATCATGATGACATCATTAAGTTTTCCTCCTGAACTTAATGACATCATTCTGAGGGTTCCCTCCTGATCATGATTACATCATTCTGAGGTTTCCCTCCTGATCATGATGACATCATTCTGAGTGTTCCCTCCTGAACATGATGACATCATTCTGAAGGTTCCCTCCTGAACATGATGACATAATTCTGAGGGTTCCCTCCTGATCATGAAGACATCATTCTGAGTGTTCCCCCCTGATCATGATGACATCATTCTGAGGGTTCCCTCCTGATTATGATGTCATCATTCTGAGGTTTCCCTCCTGATCATGATGACATCATTCTGAGGGTTCCCTCCTGATCATGATGACATCATTCTGAGGGTTCCCTCCTGATCATGATGACATCATTCTGAGGGTTCCCTCCTGATCATGATTGACATCATTCTGAGGGTTCCCTCCTGAAAATGATTGACATCATTCTGAGGGTTCCCTCCTGATCATGATGACATCATTCTGAGGGTTTCCTCCTGAACATGATGACATTTTCAGAGTTTTACCCTGAACATGATGACATCATTCTGAGGGTTTCCCCCCTGATCATGATGACATCATTCTGAGAGTTCCCTCCTGAACATGACACTTTCAGAGTTTTCCTCCTAATCATGATGATTTCATTCTGAGGGTTCCCCCCTGATCATGATGACCATTAAGTTTTCCTCCTGAACTTAATGACATCATTCTGAGGGTTCCCTTCTGATCATGATTACATCATTCTGAGGCTTTCCTCCTGATCTTGATTACATCATTCTAAGTGTTCCCTCCTGAACATGATGAAATCATTCTGAGGGTTCCCTCCTGAACATGATGAGATCATTCTGAGGGTTCCCTCCTGATCATGATGACATCATCCAGTTTTCCTCCTGAACATGATGACATCAGTGAGTTTTCCTCCTGAACATGATGACATCAGTGAGTTTTCCTCCTTAACTTGATGACATCATTCTGAGTGTTCCTTCCTGATCATGATGACATCATTCTGAGGGTTCCCCCGATCATGATGACATCATTCTGAGGGTTCCCCCAATCATGATGACATTATTCAGTTTTACTCCTGAACATGTTAACATCAGTGAGTTTCCTCCTGAACTTGATGGCATCATTCTGAGGGTTCCCTCCTGATCATGATGACATAATTCTGAGTGTTCCCTCC
Source organism: Garcialebias charrua (assembly GCA_038048925.1). Classification (NCBI taxonomy): domain Eukaryota; kingdom Metazoa; phylum Chordata; class Actinopteri; order Cyprinodontiformes; family Rivulidae; genus Garcialebias; species Garcialebias charrua. Next base: position 28,627 of record JBBPBX010033989.1, read on the forward strand.
TGAACATGATGACATCATTCTGAGGGTTCCCTCATGAACATGATGACATCATTCTGAGGGTTCCCTCCTAATCATGATGACATCATTCTGAGTGTTCCCCCTGATCATGATGACATCATCCAGTTTTCCTCCTGAACATGATGACATCAGTGAGTTTTCCTCCTGAACTTGATGACATAATTCTGAGGGTTCCTCCTGATCATGATGACATCAATCTGAGGGTTCCCTCCTGAACTTGATGACATTAATCTGAGGGTTCCCTCCTGATTATGATGACATCATTCTGAGGGTTCCCTCCTGAACATGATGACATCATTCTGAGGGTTCCCTCTTGATCATGATGACATCATTCAGTTTTCCTCCTGAACTTGATTAAATCGTTCTGAGGGTTCCCTCCTGATCATGATTAAATCATTCTGAGGGTTCCCCACTGATCATGATGACATCATTCTGAGGGTTCCCTCCTGATCATGATGTCATCATTCTGAGGGTTCCCTCCTGAGCATGATGAAATCATTCTGAGGGTTCCCTCCTGATCATGATGATATCATTCTGAGGGTTCCCTCCTGACCATGATGACATCATTCTGAGGGTTCCCTCCTGATCATGATGACATCATTCTGAGGGTTCCCTCCTGATCATGATGACATCATTCTCAGGGTTCCCTCGTGATCATGATGACATCATTCTGAAGGTTCCCTCCTGATCATGATGACATCATTCTCAGGGTTCCCTCATGATCATGATGACATCATTCTGAGGGTTCCCTCCTGAACATGATGACATCATTCTGAGGGTTCCCTCCTGATCATGACAACATCATCCAGTTTTCCTCCTGAACATGATGACATCAGTGAGTTTTCCTCCTGAACTTGATGACATCATTCTGAGGGTTCCCTCCTGATTATGATGACATCATTCTGAGGATTCCCTCCTGAACATGATGACATCATTCTGAGGGTTCACTCCTGATCATGATGACATCATTCCGTTTTCCTCCTGAACCTGATGACATTAGTGAGTTTTCCTCCTGAACTTGATTAAATCATTCTGAGGGTACCCCCCTGATCAGGATGACATCATTCTGAGGGTTCCCTCTTGATCATGATGTCATCATTCTGAGGGTTCCCTCCTGATCATGATGAAATCATTCTGAGGGTTCCCCACTGTTCATGATGACATCATTCTGAAGGTTCCCTCCTGATCATGATGTCATCATTCTGAGGGTTCCCTCCTGATCATGATGTCATCATTCTGAGGGTTCCCTCCTGATCATAATGACATCATTCTGAGGGTTCCCTCCTGATCAGGATGACATCATTCTGAGGGTTCCCTCCTGATCATGATGACATCATTCTGAGGGTTTCCTCCTGATCATGATGACATCATTCTGAGGGTTCCCTCCTGATCATGATGACATCATTCTGAGGGTTCCCTCCTGAAGATGATTGACATTATTCTGAGGGTTCCCTCCTGATCATGATGACATCATTCTGAGGGTTCCCTCCTGAACATGATGACATTTTCAGAGTTTCCCCTGATCATGATGACATCATTCTGAGGGTTCCCCCTGATCATTATGACATCAATCTGAGTGTTCCCTCCTGAACATGACACTTTCAGAGTTTTCCTCCTAATCATGATGACTTCATTCTGAGGGTTCCCCCCTGATCATGATGACATCATTAAGTTTTCCTCCTGAACTTAATGACATCATTGTGAGGGTTCCCTCCTGATCATGATTACATCATTCTGAGGTTTCCCTCCTGAACATGATGACATCATTCTGAAGGTTCCCTCCTGAACATGATGACATCATTCTGAGGGTTCCCTCCTGATCATGATGACATCATTCTGAGTGTTCCCCCCTGATCATGATGACATCATTCTGAGGGTTCCCTCCTGATTATGATGACATCATTCAGTTTTCCTCCCGAACCTGATGACATCAGTGAGTTTTCCTCCTGAACTTGATTAAATCATTCTGAGGGTTCCCTCCTGATCATGATAAAATCATTCTGAGGGTTCCCTCCTGAACATGATTACATCATTCTGAGGATTCCCTTCGGAACATGATTACATAATTCTGAGGGTTCCCTCCTGATCATGATGACATCATTCTGAGGGTTCCCTCCTGATCATGATTACATCATTCTCAGGGTTCCCTCCTGATCATGATGACATCATTCTGAAGGTTCCCTCCTGAAAATTATCGGCATCATTCTGAGGGTTCCCTCCTGATCATGATTACATCATTCTGAGGGTTCCCTCCTGAACATGATGACATCATTCTGAGGGGTCCCTCCTGATCATGATGACATCATCCAGTTTTCCTCCTGAACATGATGACATCAGTGAGTTTTCCTCCTGAACTTGATGACATCATTCTGAGGGTTCCCTCCTGATTATGATGACATCATTCTGAGGATTCCCTCAAGAACATGATGACATCATTCTGAGGGTTCCCTCCTGATCATGATGACATCATTCAGTTTTCCTCCTGAACCTGATGACATTAGTGAGTTTTCCTCCTGAACTTGATTAAATCATTCTGAGGGTTCCCTCCTGATCATGATGAAATCATTCTGAGGGTACCCCCCTGATCAGCATGACATCATCCTGAGGGTTCCCTCTTGATCATGATGTCATCATTCTGAGGGTTCCCTCCTGATCATGATGAAATCATTCTGAGGGTTCCCCACTGTTCGTGATGACATCATTCTGAGGGTTCCCTCCTGATCATGATGTCATCATTCTGAGGGTTCTCTCCTGATTATGATGACATCATTCAGTTTTCCTCCTGAACCTGATGACATCAGTGAGTTTTCCTCCTGAACTTGATTAAATCATTCTGAGGGTTCCCTCCTGATCATGATAAAATCATTCTGAGGGTTCCCCACTGATCATGATGACATCATTCTGAGGGTTCCCTCCTGATCATGATGTCATCATTCTGAGGTTTCCCTCCTGATCATGATGACATCATTCTGAGGGTTCCCTCCTGATCAGGATGACATCATTCTGAGGGTTCCCTCCTGATCATGATGACATCATTCTGAGGGTTCCCTCCTGATCATGATTGACATCATTCTGAGGGTTCCCTCCTGAAAATGATTGACATCATTCTGAGGGTTCCCTCCTGATCATGATGACATCATTCTGAGGGTTTCCTCCTGAACATGATGACATTTTCAGAGTTTTCCCCTGAACATGATGACATCAGTGAGTTTTCCTCCTTAACTTGATGACATCATTCTGAGTGTTCCTTCCTGATCATGATGACATCATTCTGAGGGTTCCCCCCGATCATGATGACATCATTCTGAGGGTTCCCCACTGATCATGATGACATCATTCTGAGGGTTCCCTCCTGATCATGATGTCATCATTCTGAGGTTTCCCTCCTGATCATGATGACATCATTCTGAGGGTTCCCTCCTGATCAGGATGACATCATTCTGAGGGTTCCCTCCTGATCATGATGACATCATTCTGAGGGTTCCCTCCTGATCATGATTGACATCATTCTGAGGGTTCCCTCCTGAAAATGATTGACATCATTCTGAGGGTTCCCTCCTGATCATGATGACATCATTCTGAGGGTTTCCTCCTGAACATGATGACATTTTAGTTTGGTATGCCAGGCGACACTACCATTTATTTAAAATAAATCACTAAATTAACACCATTACACTTGATTGATATGATTTCACTTTCTTTCAATTTGATACGTCAGCACACTTAAATTCAACACAACAGACTTCAATACTGGATGTTAACATATTTAGTCTGTGGGCTCTTTAGCTTAAAATAGTTTCCAGCTTAGAATTTGAGGGAAAGGAGAGGAGGAAAGATTTAAGAAGAATTGGGAGGTTGAGAGAGGAAGTTTATCTTGCACTTATGAAACCAGATGACACTCTTCCATACGCGTCCAGCTAAGATATCATCACACCTCCAGCAAGCAAACAGCGGCTCCTTTACCTTAAGACGTCCGCCTCGGTTCTGGTAAAGAGCTGTGATCAGCTTTGGACTGACGAGTCGTCGGTCCCGCAAGTCCAAGCTGGATTCCACACGTGTTTACCTTGTCGGTGTCGGTGATACTCGCTTTCGTCGGCAGAAGCCGTGGCAGTCGTGGTTTTTGGCTCAAGATAACTTATTCCAGGAAGGAATAACAAAGTTTTGAGCTTACGCTCATTCGACGTGGACTCATAACAGCAGGTTATCCGTCCTTAGCTGAAGACGAAGGTCGTTAGCTCTTGACCAAACGTACCCCAGCTCTTTG
>JBBPBX010033990.1:0-24933 GCA_038048925.1 Garcialebias charrua
CTATGATGGAGGCCAGGTTTCTATGATGGAGGCCAGGTTTCCTATGATGGAGGCCAGGTTTCCTATGATGGAGGCCAGGTTTCCTATGATGGAGGCCAGGTTTCCTATGATGGAGGCCAGGTTTCCTATGATGGAGGCCAGGTTTCCTATGATGGAGGCCAGGTTTCCTATGATGGAGGCCAGGTTTCCTATGATGGAGGCCAGGTTTCCTATGATGGAGGCCAGGTTTCCTATGATGGAGGCCAGGTTTCCTATGATGGAGGCCAGGTTTCCTATGATGGAGGCCAGGTTTCCTATGATGGAGGCCAGGTTTCCTATGATGGAGGCCAGGTTTCCTATGATGGAGGCCAGGTTTCCTATGATGGAGGCCAGGTTTCCTATGATGGAGGCCAGGTTTCCTATGATGGAGGCCAGGTTTCCTATGATGGAGGCCAGGTTTCCTATGATGGAGGCCAGGTTTCCTATGATGGAGGCCAGGTTTCCTATGATGGAGGCCAGGTTTCCTATGATGGAGGCCAGGTTTCCTATGATGGAGGCCAGGTTTCCTATGATGGAGGCCAGGTTTCCTATGATGGAGGCCAGGTTTCCTATGATGGAGGCCAGGTTTCCTATGATGGAGGCCAGGTTTCCTATGATGGAGGCCAGGTTTCCTATGATGGAGGCCAGGTTTCCTATGATGGAGGCCAGGTTTCCTATGATGGAGGCCAGGTTTCCTATGATGGAGGCCAGGTTTCCTATGATGGAGGCCAGGTTTCCTATGATGGAGGCCAGGTTTCCTATGATGGAGGCCAGGTTTCCTATGATGGAGGCCAGGTTTCCTATGATGGAGGCCAGGTTTCCTATGATGGAGGCCAGGTTTCCTATGATGGAGGCCAGGTTTCCTATGATGGAGGCCAGGTTTCCTATGATGGAGGCCAGGTTTCCTATGATGGAGGCCAGGTTTCCTATGATGGAGGCCAGGTTTCCTATGATGGAGGCCAGGTTTCCTATGATGGAGGCCAGGTTTCCTATGATGGAGGCCAGGTTTCCTATGATGGAGGCCAGGTTTCCTATGATGGAGGCCAGGTTTCCTATGATGGAGGCCAGGTTTCCTATGATGGAGGCCAGGTTTCCTATGATGGAGGCCAGGTTTCCTATGATGGAGGCCAGGTTTCCTATGATGGAGGCCAGGTTTCCTATGATGGAGGCCAGGTTTCCTATGATGGAGGCCAGGTTTCCTATGATGGAGGCCAGGTTTCCTATGATGGAGGCCAGGTTTCCTATGATGGAGGCCAGGTTTCCTATGATGGAGGCCAGGTTTCCTATGATGGAGGCCAGGTTTCCTATGATGGAGGCCAGGTTTCCTATGATGGAGGCCAGGTTTCCTATGATGGAGGCCAGGTTTCCTATGATGGAGGCCAGGTTTCCTATGATGGAGGCCAGGTTTCCTATGATGGAGGCCAGGTTTCTATGAGGTTCCTATGATGGAGGCCAGGTTTCCTATGATGGAGGCCAGGTTTCCTATGATGGAGGCCAGGTTTCCTATGATGGAGGCCAGGTTTCCTATGATGGAGGCCAGGTTTCCTATGATGGAGGCCAGGTTTCCTATGATGGAGGCCAGGTTTCCTATGATGGAGGCCAGGTTTCCTATGATGGAGGCCAGGTTTCCTATGATGGAGGCCAGGTTTCCTATGATGGAGGCCAGGTTTCCTATGATGGAGGCCAGGTTTCCTATGATGGAGGCCAGGTTTCCTATGATGGAGGCCAGGTTTCCTATGATGGAGGCCAGGTTTCCTATGATGGAGGCCAGGTTTCCTATGATGGAGGCCAGGTTTCCTATGATGGAGGCCAGGTTTCCTATGATGGAGGCCAGGTTTCCTATGATGGAGGCCAGGTTTCCTATGATGGAGGCCAGGTTTCCTATGATGGAGGCCAGGTTTCCTATGATGGAGGCCAGGTTTCCTATGATGGAGGCCAGGTTTCCTATGATGGAGGCCAGGTTTCCTATGATGGAGGCCAGGTTTCCTATGATGGAGGCCAGGTTTCCTATGATGGAGGCCAGGTTTCCTATGATGGAGGCCAGGTTTCCTATGATGGAGGCCAGGTTTCCTATGATGGAGGCCAGGTTTCCTATGATGGAGGCCAGGTTTCCTATGATGGAGGCCAGGTTTCTATGAGGGAGGCCAGGTTCCTATGATGGAGGCCAGGTTTCCTATGATGGAGGCCAGGTTTCCTATGATGGCGAGCTACCACTATAGGCTATAGGCCCAAAGAACCCGGAGCCATAATCGGATCTGTTTTGTGTGGTAGGAGATGCTGTTGCCTGCTCCCTACACCCACCCAATAACCTTTACAAGAGCTAAAGGCCCCTGAACATTTATTTGGTCTTCATTGACTACATTTAAACCCCTCAATCTTAACTGGACTATCGCCCTGGCCTTGGTATCTTGTGAACTGTGGGATTAATACAAGCATTTGGATTTGGTCTGGATAATTTGGGTGATCTATTCATCTATTGAAACATGTTGTTTATTGGTATAATGAATGGATTGATGACATTGATGATAGTTTTTTGTACCGGTACATATTGTAAATATCATCAAATTTAATGCAAAGCACCTCATGCACTGGTTTTTTGTCCCTGTGTTCTTAAATGCAAATACAACCATAACCCTTCATGAGGCAAACGTTAGAACCTTCTGATAACTGGCCTGCTACTAATGCTGTTGAGTGATCACCACTTTGTCTGATCTTTAGCATCTACATCATATATGTTAATGTCAATGTCAATTTGGTTTATATAGCACATAAAAACAACCGAAGTCGACCAAAGTGCTTTACAGTTAAAAAAAATAAAAACAGAGTAAAATGCATCTAGTGCCATTAAACATAATAAAGCTATCAGTAAATGCAACAACAATAAAATCTGCTCAAAATTTGATCTCAGATTCTGCGAGGATCAAATGCCAAGTAAAAGAGATCAGAGTCAGAGAGTCAGAGAGTCTTTATTGTCATTTGCACCGCATGTGGTACATGTGATGAAAACGAGATTATGTACACGGGGTCCCAGTTACATCCAACAACAAATGCAAGAGAAAAACAGTAATAACATCTAGAACTAACTAAGAAAAACATCAACTAGTAATACACTAAGCTTAATATAGTGGGAATAAACAGCAGCACGAACATGAGTTTGTATGAGCAGATGGTCACAGATGAACACAGCAACAAGAAAACAGATCAGCATCAGTATGATGTGATATTTTGCAGTGTTTATTTATTTTATTTTTATTTTTATTTATTTATTCATGAGTCTAACAGCCTCAGGGTAGAAGCTGTTCCTCAGTCTAGTGGTTCTACACTTGATGCTCCTCAACCTCCGTCCTGAGGGGAGTGGGGCAAAGAGTGAGTGTGCTGGATGAGTGAGGTCTTTCATGATGCAGGTCGCTCTTTACATGATGAGTCTTAAGTGAAGATTTAAAAGTGTCAACAGTCTGAGCGCTCTTTAAATTCTCAGGTAAACTGTTCCACAGTTTTGGAGCAGCAACCGCAAAAGCCCGATCACCTCTGGATTTCATTTTGGATCTGGGGACATCTAAGAGAAACTGGTTGGTAGACCGGAGTGCTCTTACTGGAGTGTAGATGTTGATAAGATCACATAAATATGACGGGGCCAGACCTTTTAAGATTTTAAAAACAAGCAATAAAATCTTAAAATCAATCCGATAGTGGACAGGGAGCCAGTGAAGGGATGCCAGGACAGGGGTTATGTGTTCATATTTTTTAGTTGAAGTTAAAAGACGAGCTGCTGCGTTCTGGACAGATTGTAAACGATGCAAAGATGATTTGTCTAAACCAACATACAGTGAATTACAATAGTCCAAGAGAGAAGTAATAAAAGCGTGAATCACCTTTTCAAGATCTCTGAAAGAGAGACAAGACTTCACCTCGGCAATGAGTCTTAGCTGGAAGAAACCGGATTTAACTACAGCATTTATCTGTTTGTCTAACTTAAAAGCACAATATATGCTACAAGAAGCCACTTGTTCTGGTTGAGACCCTGCAAAGGGAATCCCTCCCGTCTGTGTGAGCCCCTGCTTCTTCCAGCACGTCATTTGTGATAATTAAACTTTCCAGGAGACGCCACAAGGTCATCGAAGATGAGAAACGCAGCTGAAACAGATGTGTTTCATCAGAGGCAAGGCCGGGAAAAGGCCAATAAAGAAAAGAAAAATCAATTTTCTGGAAGTTTCCTTTTATCACACCAGGGAAAGAGACACAAAAGGGAAAGATAATCACTAAATAGATCTCTGCTACAGTAATAAATACAGCCCACTGTTGCCATGCACTGGTTTTATTTGTTGCAGACGTTTTAAAATCACCAAGTCACTGTTTAGAGTTTATTTGACTCGGATCGTGTTGATTTCAGATCATCAGCATCAGAAGCCGTTTGGTGATTCATGCCTGGAGAACAGGAGTGACTCTGCTGAGCAACAGGCACCTTTGGAGTCCAGGCAAAGGAGAGCGCACGAGGGGAATTCATTAATCTGCATCGATCACCGCAGCGTTACAATGAGCTGAGACCAACGCAGAGGCCAGAGCCGCCTGCAGCAGCCGGGACCGAAGATGAAGGTTTAATATGACGTAAAACACAGATGGAGAAGTGAAAACGTCAAAAGTAAAACCTTGAATTAAAAATTCGGGTTTTGTTTTTGCTCCCTCCACTCGTCAAGATCCGTCGTTCTGCCTCTGCAAAATAAAAACCCTCTGTTCTTCTCCACAGCGCAACTTCTACCCACTTATCTTTCACAAAAAAAAAAAACATTTAGGTTAACTTGAATTTCCTGTGGCAGCACGGTGGCACCGTTGGTAAAGCTGTTGCCTCTCAGCAAGAAGGTTGCTGGTTCAAATCCCAGCCGGGGACCTTTCTGGGTGGCGTTGGCATGTTCTCTCCGTGCTGTGTGGATTTTCTCCAGGTACTCCGGTTTCCTCCCACAGATTAAAAACATGCATGTTAGGCTGATTGGTAACTCTAAATTGTCGCTAGGAGAGAGAGTGAATGGTCATTTGTCTCGTTTGTCTCCATGTGTCCCTGTGATGGACTGGAGACCTGTCCAGGTGTCCTTCGCCTCTCGCACAGTGACTACTGGACATGGGCACCAGTGATCCACACAACCCTAAAAGGAAGAAGCAGGTAAAGAGGATGGATTGGTTGGTTGATTGATTGATTGATTGATTGATTGATTGATTGATGGATGGATGGATGGATGGATGGATTGATTGATTGATTGATTGATGGATGGATTGATTGATTTTGAGATTGATTGATTTTGAGATTGATTGATTGATAGATTTTGATAGATTTTGATGGATGGATGGATGGATGGATTTTGATTGATTTTGATAGATTTTGATGGATGGATGGATGGATTGAATGATGGATGGGTGGACGGATTGAATGATGGATGGATGGACGGATTGATTGATGGATAGATTGATGAATGGTTTGATTGATGGATGGATAGATTGATTGATTGATTGATGAATGGTTTGATTGATTGATTGATAGATGATAGATTGATTGGTTTGATTGATGGATAGATACCCGTATTTTCCACCTTTTTGTGGTTTTTTTCAAGGCCTGCGACCTATACTCAGGTGCGACCTATATATGGCTTGTTATCACTTTCGGTGAAACAAAATTTTAAATCCAGCTCATTTCACAATTACGTTCATTTATTAAGGAAAAGTTCAGCTCAGACATATATTTGCTATAATTTTTATCAAACAAATAATTGTTTTTAAGTGTTAATCTTCTTAAAAGCCTTGCTGTGCGCTCCTGTGGCAGACATTTGCAGCAGAGCTAAACGTAGGTGCGACCTATACACCAGTGCGACCTATCTAGGGATTTTTCCAATCTATTGGTGATAATTGGACAATGCGACCTATCCACAGGTGCGACCTATACACCAGAAAATACTGTAGATTGGTTGATGGATGGATGAATGGTTTGATTGATTGATGGAAAGATGGATTTATTCCCTGTTCATATATGTCCAGAAAAACACTTAACTCAAGGTTCAATGTTCTTTATTGTCATTCTCATCACATGTGGTACATGAGGTGGAACAAAACTGTGTACTCAAGGTCCCAGTTACATCAGAAAATAGCGAAAATAAAAAGTATTAAAAAGAAACAGTATACAAGGATCTAAGATATACACTGAACACTAATAATGTAAAATAATACAATGCAGCAGCCTGAACATGAAACTAAACTTCACTATTTAAATCCCTCAGGGACGGGCGACATCAGCGTGTTACTTGTTAAATTGGACTTAGCACAAAAACCATTAGGACAAGATATCCCGATGCATGGGCAATAATATTAGGAATAATATATTAGGACAAGATATTTTCAACAATATTTGTTTACCAAAATAAAGTAGTTTTTATTTATGGTGACGTTTTACAGGTCAGAACCGGTTCATCAGGACAGAGTTCAGGAACACAACACTGAAAAGGTTCACTTCCTCTGAATTCAGTTATTGCTTTATTTTTTCCATTTGGAATATTAAGATCAAAATGCAACAGCATAGTCCATTTTGTAAATTAATCTCCTTCTGAGCGCACGATCTCTCCGTGATGCGATTAAAGCCGGCGCTGTTATCGGTGGATCAGGATCGTGGACTTTGATCCAGGTTTTGTGTCGCCTGTGGACGTGCACAGCCGGCATGCGCGCTCACAAAGATCCACACAAACGCATTCATCACCGACGTGCCGACAGATCAGATATCAGGAGAGAAACGTGGCTGGAAATGGATTTCTTTCTGCAAACGGAGAAATGAATTAAATCTGCCGGAGCTGTCATTTCACCACTAATCCACGTGTCAGAAGGATTTTATTTCTGCTTTGCTGAGCTTTATTATAAAACAGTCTCAATGTATGAATGATAAGATACATACCGGTAATGTGACCGTATTTATACAAAGACAGAGGTAAAGACAAATTTAGACATTATCCCCATTTATTTAGAAAATATTTCCTCATGAATGTGTTGCCTTACAACGCCTTAAAGGCATCAACCTCTTTGAATTGGCTTCAGCTAACTGGTTTAATTTCATTTGGCTTTTTCATGATTCTTTTAACTTTTAGCTATACGTATTTTAGATCATTTTTGCTTGTTGATGGGGTTTTAACATTGTTAGCCTGTTGCAGCTGTTTAGGTAATTTTAGCTTGTTGCTACAGTTTTCTTAATTTTAACTTTTGGCTACGATATTGCTCATTTAGGCTGAGGTTTCACCGTTTTAGAGCTTTTCGCTAGTTAAATTTAGCTTTTAGCTGCAGCTTTGCTCATTTTAATTTGTTGCTATGGTTTTTCTGATTTTACCTCCATCCAGCCATCCATCCCTTATCTTCCACTTGTTCTGGAGTCAATCACGGGGGAAGCAGCTTGAACAGGGAGGTCCAGTTATCTCCACTTCCAGCTCCTCTGGGAGGACTACAAGAGTTCCCAGGCCAACCGAGAGATGTAGTCTCTCCTGCAAGTCCTGGGTCTTCACCAGGGTCTCCTCCCATTCAGACATGCCCGAAGAACTCAGTTTTGCCTAACAGCTCAGCTCTCTCTTCACCACAACGGACCGGTACAGAGTCCTCAATGCTGCAGACGCTGCACCAATCCATCTGTCAATCTCAAGCTCCATTCTTCCATCACTCATAAACAAAACCCCGAGATACTTGAACTCCTCCACTTGAGGAAGAACCTCACCCTCAACCTGAAGAGAACAATCCACCCTATTCTGACTGAGGACCACGGCCTCAGATTTGGAGGTGCTGATTCTCATCCCAGCTGCTTCACACTCGGCTGTGAACCGCTCCAGTCAGTGAGAGCTGAAGATCACGGCACAATGACGCCAACAGAACCACATCATCTGCAAAGAGCAGAGAAGGAACCCTGAGACCACTGAACCGGACACTCGCCACTCCCTAGCTGCACCGAGAAATTCTGTCAAAGTTATGAAAAGAATTGGTGACAATGCACAGTCCTGGTGGAGTCCAACTCCCATTCTGAAGGGGTCCAACTTGCTACCTGCAATGAGAAGCAAACTCCTGTAGCGCGTGTACAGGGACTGAACAGCCTGTAGCAACGAGCCCCTTATCCCATACTCACAGAGCATCCCCCACAGTTTACCCCAAGGAACACGGTTGAATGTCTCCAAGTCCACAAAACACATGTGGACAGGATGGGCAAACTCCCATGATCCCTAGAGGACCCTAGTGAGGGTAAAGAGCTGGTCCAGTTTTCCACGGCCAGAACGAAACCCACAATGTTCCTCCTGGATCTGAGGTTTGACCAACGATTGGACATGAGTTTACCTTACCAGGGAGAGTGATGCCTCCGGTCCTCCTTTTTGAATAGGGGAACCATCACCCCAGTCTGCCAGTCCAGTGGTTCTGCCCCCAAAGTCCACGCAATGTTGCAAAGGCGTGTCAACCAAGACAGCCCCACAACATCCAGAACCTTAAGGAAATCAGGGCGGATCTCATCCACCCCCGGAGCTCTGCCGCCTCTGAGCTTTTTAAATACAGGTGGTCCCCGATTTACGAGCGCTCTTACTTACGAGGTTCCGGATTTACGAGGTTATCATATTTAATAAAAATATGGATTTTTTTTTAAATATTTTTTTTTTTGTGTTTAAATGTTCTTAATTTCATGTGTACAGCACTTTGTTGCAGCTATGGTTGTTTATAAATAAAGTATTATTATTATAATTACAGTACAGTGCATAATTTTTAAGCCGATTTACAAAGTTTTGCGGCAGATTCCGCCAGTTAGTCAGTTTTCTGCAGTGCCCACGAGTGAGCCATCCGACAGCCGACTTTGTCCGATGTCAGACTGGAAGCCGAAGATATGGGGGACACTGAGCTTAACTTGGAATAAAACAAAGCCAACAGCCTTTTTGGAGGTGCAGCTAAACCGGACTGCCCAGAGATGTCTCAGGCCTGGAGCAGCAGCCCCACCGCGCCGCGTGAAGCTGCGGACTGGATTAGCAACGAGCTAACATTAGCCTCGTAGCTTCTATCCGACAGCCGGCTTTGTGCGATCAGAGGTTCCTGGAGCTTGCCTCGATGTCGGACTAGAAGCCGAAGATATCGGGGGACACCCAGCTAACTTGAAGAAACAAAGCCGACAGCCTTTTTGGATGGGCTAAGCTAACAGGTGCAGCTATGCCCAACAACAACCATGGAGTTGGAGGGGCTAGACTAACAGGTGCAGCTATGCCCAACAACAACCATGGAGTTGGAGGGGCTAGACTAACAGGTGCAGCTATGCCCAACAACAACCATGGAGTTGGAGGGGCTAGGCTAACGGGTGCAGCTAATGGCGGCACGTGCAGACGGCTTTTGGTAAGTTATTAAAACTTATTAAAACTTTTTTCTGGCTCCAAATGTATGAAGATAGCATACTAACAGTCCTTCCTGTAAAGGGTTTGGACTGCGTGGTGCTACAGAAAGCTGGGGAGCTCGAACTAACGCAGCGGAGCGGAGGCAAACAGCTGCAGCTCAAAGTAAGAAATACATTTTTTATATTTTTTATAAATGTTTTAAAGTGTTTTAAAGTGTTAGGATAGTTGAAATGCTTGGTAACTGTTCATTACCGCACATGTACGTGTTCAGTGGCGGCTCGTGTGGTATTTATACCTATATACTAGGGGTGTAACGTCGCTAAAATCACATTTCGGTTCGGTTCAACTACAAGGAGGGCTCGGTTCGGTTTATTTTCGGTACAAATTTTTTTTTTTTTTTGACAAAATAAAGACTTACAAAATGTTTATTTTGAAAATATGCCAAAAATATGTTTGTATTGTATTGTAGTAATAAATAAAAGTGACCCATTTGGATGATATTTTAAATAAACAGCACTCTACAATAAATAAACTATATGAACAATAATACAAATCTTAATAAATACAATAACAGTCAGAACCAGAACAATAAGCAGCAACAGACTGTTTACAATCTAACTAATCAAGTTTTTGTCCAGTAGCAGCAGTGTGGCTGTATTTGTCCTCATTACTGTACTCACAACTTCTTCTTGGTGGGACAAGTCTGGAAAAGTTCAGAGTTCAGTTCAGTCATCACACACTTCTTAGCTGCAGGTGGATTTCCCTGAAGTGGATAAGAGAGCAGCTACCTCTGTCACAGACTGGAAATAAAAAACAAGAGGTTAAAAAAAAACAAGTTAATAAGATTATGATAAAAAAAAAAGATTATTTAGATAATAATAATAAAAGAACAATACCTCTTGAACGGTTGAATCGCTCACTCTTCATCATCATGGCAGGGCTTTAATCTGGTCCAGGGCTTGTTGACAACATCAGTTAGTTTTTTCATAAAGAGCTGAACTTTTTGAAGTGTTGACGTGATGAATGTCTCATAGCGACGCTCAGTAACTTTAAAGCCTGCGCATATAACAACGTTCAGACAGATTCAGAGATTTAAAAACTCATACAGCTTGTGTTATTGCTCTGGACCGCTCTGAATCACCTGATGAAGTAGTTTTAATACAGCTCTTCGTTCACGTTCGGATGACATAGTTTCCAGCACGTTCACGTTAGACGTGTTGCTGCTGCAGAGAGCTGCGTCACGCAGCTGCTGCAGAGTCTTCATGAAACAAAGTCCACACAGCTTTGAATGTGCGCTCGTCTTTTAACAAGAAAGCTATAACGTTCACAAACAGGAGACCGCACGAGATGCTAACGGCTAAATGCTGCGCGTGCCGCGCGATAATAGCTCCGTGCTGAAACGCGCCCAGGAAATTTTGTTCCACGGTGCATATATTCCCCTGTTAAGAACGTTTAATGAGTGAAAAAATAACCGAAACGGTACGCAGGTGGACCGAACCGAACGCGGTGTACCGAAACGGTTCGGTACACCCACTACAACCGTTACATGCCTACTATATACAGGTAGTCCCCGATTTACGAGATTTTCATGTTACAAGCTAGTCGGAGGAACGGAACTCACTCGTAAGTCGGGGACCACCTGTACCTCGGTGACCTCAGCCACAGTTATGGACAGACCAAGCCTGAAGTCCCCTGACAGCTTCTTCCATGGAAGACTTGGAATTTTAGCTTTATAATATTTCTAACTAATGCCTTTAGCTGATGTTTTGCTCATTTGAACTAACGATTCAGTTTAAGCAAACAATTGTACCCTCAGACATTCTAGTTGTTTCAAGCTGCGTCTGTTTCACAGTGACTCTGTGTTTCAGTTATGCTTGTGACTTTATTGCAGCATGTAGGGCTCCCTGGGCTGCCACCTTACCGTGGTGGAGGGGTTTGAGTGTCCCAATGATCCTAGGAGCTATGCTGTCAGGGGCTTCATGCCCCTAGAAGGGTCACCCAAGGCAGACAGGTCCTAGGTGAGGGATCAGACAAAGTGCAGCCCAAAAACCCCTATGATGAGTACAATTAATGGACTAAGTTTTCCCTCGCCCGGACGCGGGTCACCGGGGCCCCACTCTGGAGCCAGGCCCGGAGGTGGGGCACGCTGGCGAGCGCCTGGTGGCCGGGCTTTTACCCATGGAGCCCGGCCGGGCACAGCCCGAAGAGGAGACGTGGGTCCCCCTTCCCATGGGCTCACCACCTGTGGGAGGGGCCAAAGGGGTCGGGTGCAATGTGAGATGGGTGGCGGCCGAGGGCGGGGACCCTGGCGGTCTGATCCTCGGCTACAGAAGCTGGCCATTGGGACATGGAATGTCACCTCTCTGGTGGGGAAGGAGCCTGAGCTAGTGTGTGAGGTTGAGAGGTTCCGACTAGAAATAGTCGGACTCACCTCAACGCATGGCTCTGGCTCTGGAACCAGTTTCCTTGAGAGGGGTTGGACACTCTTCCACTCTGGAGTTGCCCCTGGTGAGAGGCGCCGAGCAGGAGTGGGCATACTGGTTGCCCCCCATCTTGGTGCCTGTACGTTGGGGTTCACCCCGGTGAACGAGAGGGTAGCCTCCCTTCGCCTACGTGTGGGGGGACGGGCTCTGACTGTTGTTTGTGCCTATGCACCAAACGGCAGCTCAGACTACCCACCCTTTTTGGAGTCCTTGGAGGGGGTATTGGAGAGTGCGCCTCCTGGGGACTCCCTTGTTCTACTGGGGGACTTCAACGCTCACGTGGGCAATGACAGTGAGACCTGGAGGGGTGTGGTTGGGAGGAACGGCCCCCCTGATCTGAACCAGAGTGGTGTTCTGTTATTGGACTTCTGTGCTCGTCATGGATTGTCCATAACGAACACCATGTTTAAGCATAAGGGTGTCCATATGTGCTCTTGGCACCAGGACACCCTAGGTCGCAGTTCGATGATCGACTTTGTTGTCGTCTCATCTGATCTGCGGCCGCATGTCTTGGACACTCGGGTGAGGAGAGGGGCGGAGCTGTCTACTGACCACTACCTGGTGGTGAGTTGGCTCCGATGGTGGGGGAGGATGCCGGTCAGACCTGGCAGACCCAAACGTATCGTGAGGGTCTGCTGGGAACGTCTGGCAGAGTCTCCCGTAAGACGGAGCTTTAACTCCCACCTCCGGGAGAGCTTTGAACACGTTCCGAGGGAGGCGGGGGACATGGAGTCCGAGTGGACCGTGTTCCGCGCCTCTATTGTCGAGGCAGCTTATCGGAGCTGTGGCCGCAAGGTTGTTGGTGCCTGTCGAGGTGGCAACCCTCGAACCCGGTGGTGGACACCGGCAGTGAGGGATGCTGTCAGGCTGAAGAAGGAGTCCTATTGGGCCTTTTTGGCTTGTGGGACCCCGGAAGCAGCTGATAGGTACCGGCAGTCCAAGCGGCATGCGGCTCGGGTGGTTGCTGAGGCAAAAACTCGGGCGTGGGAGGAGTTCGGAGAGGCCATGGAGAATGACTTCCGTACGGCTTCGAGACGATTCTGGTCCACCATCCGGCGTCTCAGGGGGGGAAAGAGGTACGAGACCAACACCATTTATGGTGGAGGTGGCGTGCTGCTGACCTCAACTCGGGATGTTGTGAGTCGGTGGGCGGAATACTTCGAAGACCTCCTCAATCCTACTGGCACGTCTTCCACTGAGGAAGCAGAGCCTGGGGACTTTGGGTCGGGTTCTCCGATCTCTGGTGCTGAGGTCGCCGAGGTGGTTAAAAAGCTCCGCGGTGGCAAGGCTCCGGGGGTGGATGAGATTCGCCCGGAGTTCCTTAGGGCTCTGGATGTTGTAGGGTTGTGTTGGCTTACGCGACTCTGCAATATCGCGTGGACATCGGGGGCAGTTCCCTTGGATTGGCAGACTGGGGTGGTGGTTCCCCTATTTAAAAAGGGGGACCGTAGGGTGTGTTCCAACTATCCACAATATTCCTGAAGGTGGCACTGTATTTGCGATTATGGGACTTACTTCCGTTTTGACCCCGGAAGTAGAATTTCTGCATTGGCTCCTCGTTGTTTACTTGTTTATCTGTGCGCATCGTAGAAGTTCTGTTAAAGTTCTGTTTTCTGTTATTTTGAGCTAAAATTGTCACGAAGATGTCTTGTGGAGCTCTGGTACCTGTTGTGCTGTTCGTGGCTGTAAGAATAATCAGACGAAGCTGAATTTGTGGCTGCAACTAGTGTGTGTTGAACATGCTCCGAAAACAAAAACCTGCATCCTTCTTTGTGGCTGGGCTACGAGAAACCACCTGAAAAAA
Organism: Garcialebias charrua; assembly: GCA_038048925.1. Taxonomy (NCBI): domain Eukaryota; kingdom Metazoa; phylum Chordata; class Actinopteri; order Cyprinodontiformes; family Rivulidae; genus Garcialebias; species Garcialebias charrua. The sequence goes on from JBBPBX010033990.1 coordinate 13,674, forward strand.
GACTCTGTATCCTCCAGAGGAACGAGAACACCAGGTATGATTTAAGAGACAGCTTTTAGTTTAATGATTTTATTTAGTCAGTGATTAAATGATACTATTTTCGTGCATAACTGGCAAATAAACACACGCACCTATATACTGTATGTATGCTGTCTGTGTATATTTATTTATACTGTATATATAATATAGGTGTCTGTTGTGTTTATTTATATATATATATATAATATAGGTGTGTGTGTGTGTGCGTGGGTTTCTTTTATATATAATCTAGGTGTGTTTGTGTGTGTTCATAAATGAACCCTAATGTTTGTATACTGTACTTTTCTTTTCCTCCTTTCTGTTATATTTCTGCATAAGGTGAGTTCCAGGGATGGATGGATGATGCTCCAGTTGGTCCAGGGATGGATGGATGAAGCTCCAGTTGGTCCAGGGATGGATGACGCTCCAGTTGGTCCAGAAGTTTGTGTGCAGTTATGTACCACAGCAACAAATGAGTGAAAATATAATTTCTATAAATAAATCTGCGTTTGAAGTGCATTTGGTGTTGCTGTGTTTCACCTTCTTTATTTCAATAAGATACGTTGTTTAATGTCTAATGAGAAGTTCTACTGCAAATAAAAACACTAGATGTGATTGTTTTTTTGGCAACTTACCAGTTTAGTTTTTTATTGACAAGTACAAAACTTAAAAACATGCATGTTGCTGTGGTTCCTCCTCCAGGAGGAGATTGATAAGAATAAAAGCTATAATTATAAATTTTAGGCTGATTGTTAACTCTAAATTGACTCTGGGTGTGAGTGAGACAGGTCCCTCTTGTAAATGAGTCCCCGTGGCTCAACGAGGCAAGCCTGTAGAAATAAAGGTTGAATGAATGAATGAATGAATAAACTAAAAACATTTGAAACTGAATACAATATGAGAACTGTGGGTGATTTGATGTCTTTTAATGAAAATGATTGGCTGCAGAATAAATACCAGAATAAATACCAGGTCAAATACACTCTTCAACAAGAAATGATGGGCAGTTTCTGATTTTAAACAAACTGGAACAGATTCCTCATCATGTGGGACCACTGGACGACCACTGGACGACCACTGGACGACTGGAGCAAGCAGCAAACCCCTCCGGAATCCAAGACGATGGAACTTGGCCCTTCACTCGTCTGTACCTTAAAAAAAGAATAAAACTGTCATGTTTGCATCACAAAGTCTAAAATAAGACCAAGTTTGCTACTCAAAGTAGAAAGAATAAATACAGTTGCTCCTACATTTTTTACTCATTCACAAAGATATACTGTAATGTTCAATTTTATATTGATTTCAGTAATTTTATCTTAGATTTACTTTAATATTTTTGAATTATTGTGCCAGGTGCTTGTGTCATTACTTGTTCTTCTGCTCCTGCGTCTCAGAGTAAGTGTGTCTGTCAACTTCAGCGTGGGAGACCAGTCTGTGACTTGTGTGCAGGCCTTCCTGAAAAAATAAATATTTCAATAGAACAAATGTAGTAATAACCAAAAGATGAACTTGTGTTATGGAATATTTTCTGTACAAACAGCATCCCACTGCTTTATTCACATGAGAGTAACAGGGACCTACAATCAAAACAGTACTACAGTACAGTGTATGTGCAGTATGTATGTATATACTGTATATATAGTGTGCATACAGTATACACATACACACAGCATATGTATGTACTGCAAATGTATTACACACACATGTAGTTATATTATTTATCCACAGATTTGTTTAGTAAATACTTTAACAGATGCTAACGCTACATGCTAAGCTAACCACAGCTAGTAGACGGTGCTAAATCATGAAGAAAAAAACAACAACAGCTCCAACACAGAGAAAATTATACTCTCACATTGTTCTGAAATTGTTTCACAAAATGATTTATGTAGAATATTTTGTTTACCGGAGAAAACGTGATCTGAACACGACGTCTTCGGGAGCAGATCAGGCAGAGGAGGGGCAGCTGTCAGCTCCTCCGATGGAGATAAATCCTTCACGTTTACTTATTTTTGGGATGAAGTGAAAACTGCACTTTGAACAAACGTCTACCCGACAGCAACACCCACTAACCCAACACGAAGTAACCATTGCAATTAATTAGAAATAAACAAAACAAAAAAAAACAAACGTGATAAATACAGCCAGTAGACTGGGCTTTAACTGCTGCTCTCACTTCAGGCGGAAGTCGTTCCCATAATTCGCGCAAGGCATCATGGGGCGTAGGAATATTGTGGATAGGGGGATCACACTCTTAAGCCTCCCTGGTAAGGTCTATTCAGGGGTTCTGGAGAGGAGGGTCCGTCGGATAGTCGAACCTCGGATTCAGGAGGAGCAGTGTGGTTTTCGTCCTGGTCGTGGAACACTGGACCAGCTCTACACCCTCAGCAGGGTCCTGGAGGGTGCGTGGGAGTTTGCCCAACCAGTTTACATGTGTTTTGTGGACTTGGAGAAGGCATTCGACCGCGTCCCTCGGGGGGTTCTGTGGGGGGTACTCCGGGAGTATGGGGTACCAGGCCCTTTGATAAGGGCTGTTAGGTCCCTGTACGACCGGTGTCAGAGCTTGGTCCGCATTGCCGGCAGTAAGTCAGGCTCGTTTCCGGTGAGAGTTGGACTCCGCCAAGGTTGCCCTTTGTCACCGATTCTGTTCATAACTTTTATGGACAGAATTTCTAGGCGCAGCCAAGGTGTTGAGAGGATCCGTTTTGGTGACCTTAGAATCGCTTCTCTGTTTTTTGCAGATGATGTGGTCCTACTGGCTTCATCAGTTCGTGATTTACAACTTTCACTGGAGCGGTTTGCAGCCGAGTGTGATGCGGCCGGGATGAGGATCAGTTCCTCCAAATCCGAGGCCATGGTCTTGAGCCGGAAAAGGGTAGCATGCCCTCTCCGGGTCGGGGAGGAGGTCCTGCCCCAAGTGGAGGAGTTTAAGTATCTCGGGATCTTGTTCACGAATGAGGGAAAACTGGAGCGTGAGATCGATAGGCGGATAGGTGCAGCGTCCGCAGTGAAGCGGGCGCTGTACCGGTCTGTCGTGGTGAAGAGAGAGCTGAGTCAAAAGGCAAAGCTCTCAATTTACCGATCGATCTACGTTCCCACCCTCATCTATGGTCATGAGCTTTGGGTTATGACCGAAAGAACAAGATCTCGGATACAAGCGGCTGAAATGAGTTTTCTCCGCAGGGTGGCTGGACTCTCCCTTAGAGATAGGGTGAGAAGCTCAGTCATCCGGGAGGGACTCGGAGTAGAGCCGCTGCTTCTCCACATCGAGAGGAGCCAGTTGAGGTGGCTCGGGCATCTGGTTAGGATGCCTCCTGGACGCCTCCCTGGTGAGGTGTTCCGGGCACGTCCCACCGGGAGGAGACCCAGAGGAAGACCCAGGACGCGCTGGAGGGACTATGTTTCTCGGCTGGCCTGGGAACGCCTTGGGATTCCCCCGGAGGAACTGCTCCAAGTGGCTGGGGAGAGGGAAGTCTGGGCCTCCCTACTTAGGCTGCTACCCCCGCGACCCGACCCCGGATAAGCGGAAGAAGATGGATGGATGGATGGATGTAGGGAAGTTTAAACGCTGCCGTATTTTTGACCTACAGTTCAAAGATGATCCTCTGTGGGTTTGATGGAGCTCGGTCCAAAATCCTCTGAGTCAATCTCATCTCTGTAGTGGCAAATCGATACGAGTCCCATTTTCCTGCATGAGGAGGAGATGGAGGAGGATCTGTTCCTCACGCTGTTACACAGATGTTCCCGCAGATGACTCTGGAGCGGTCAGGCTGCTTCCTGCAAAAGTAAAACGAGATTTTAATGTTTAAATAGTTTGAAACCTGCAGACAACAAACCTTTGACTGAGGCTGAATGTAATAATAATAATAATAATGAATTCAATTTATAATGCACTTTTCATTAATAAAAATCTCAAAGTGCTGAATGTGTCTTAAATCTGAAACAAGCTTTGTTTTGTATTGTCGCATACTGCTCTGACGTGTGTTTTATGAGTCATTTAAATTAATAGTGCAAATAATCAGTGTCAGCGATTGGTCAACTATCAGAAGAAATTAGCAAAATAAATCAGGAAAATTTGTATTTTTTCCAGTTCATTTTAACTGAGATGGTCTTAGAGCAAAACGTCTGATCTTAAAAGTAAAAACAAACTGTTGGACGACGTCACGTTCGTTTGGCCACGGACTGTCGGCCATGTTGGAAGACAACTTCCAGTGGGTAAAGAAACAGAAGATGAAGATGACTGCCATCCACTAAATAACCATATCATTTACGTCAGGGTGGGAAATCAACAGCAGCTAATTTAGATAGTTCATTCATTTCCTCGCGTGTCGTTGTCGGGGTCAAACTCAACCAATTGAAATCTCTTTTCTGCTTCCTGTCGGCTGGGTGAGGTGTCTTTACATCTTTTAATTCTTGGCTTTTGTCGTCCTATTTCCAGGCCACTAAAAGTCAATGAACGGATAAATGTCGTTGACAAAAGTCTCTGCTGAGTCAAATCTTTGTGTTAGAACTCTTTGTTTGTCTTCCAGCGTGTTGGAGACACTTCCTGTCCACAGCTGCCGACGTCCGTCAGAGCTGTCTACATGCAGTTATAAACACTGTATCACTTTTTGGAGAAATCTTTCAACATTTTACTGAACGTTTTACAAAACATCTTACTAGAATTATGTTAGTTTTGTTTTTTAACAAGAAGAAAAGACAAATTCAGTAAAACTAGCCAAATATTTTATTTTCAAATAAAGAGAAAATAGAGTAAACCAAAAAACGTGCAGGTGTTTTGAAGAACCAAAGGCCAAATCAACAAATCATCAGTTGGCTTTAAAAATATGTTTGTTTGTTTGTTAAACAAACTAATTCTCCTATGTGTTGTCATCACTGTATGTCACCTTAACCCATCATACATGAGGAACACCCAGGTGGAGCAGTGGGTAGCTATAGAATATAGAATATATCTTTATTGGCATATTTGAACCAAGGTACAAAGTTTTGCAATTAGCGCACGCACCATCCGAAGAGGGACGTACGCACGGAAGCCGCAGCAGTAATTAAACCGCGCCGCCAACAATCAGATATGGAAAAAGGAACATACAGTCGGATAATCATTGGTATTCAAAAAAGAATCCATTACATTTTATCTTAGGACACTCTACGATAAAGTCGAAAAAAACTCTACCAGCTTCAGCACGGATAAAGACAAAGACATGTTGCATTTGATGGCAAGCAGGGAGATAGTCCGTGAGTAATCATTTCAGATAAGCACAGTCTGCAGATGGCCTCAGCTCGGCTCCATCTGAATGCACACAGAGACCTCTGGGGGGGGGGGAGCGACAGTTTTCAACAGCTTTCGACTCCAGGAGAAGTTTGCAGTCAGCCTCTTTTCAAGGTTGCTCTGAGTCCCGATTAGATTAGTTGCTTTATTTATTTTCAGGCCAGGCTACAGTGTACTTTGACTGCAGCCTTGAAGTCCAGGTGCTGTCTAGGTCCAAATCGCCGAATCATGTGAGGTTCCGAGCTACAAATCCCCATCTGTGCCCTGATGAAGCCCGGTCGGCTGTAAACGAGTCCCAAAACGCACTGCAGGTCCGCGGCTGTCCACCACTGCTCCCATCGTGCGATTCAGCTCGTACAACAGCTGGGTCGTTGAGGTCATAGCCCGGATCAAAGAATCTTGTTGAGCAGGAAGTTTCGCCAGCGCGTTGATCGCCGCGGCAGTCTCCCTCAGCTTCCAGTAGCAGAAACCTCCGCCAACGCCAAAAAGCAGAGCAGCTGCCACCAATATTCCAATAATCCACAAATCTTCCACGTCTTCGACAGAAAGAACGGTCAGACACATTAACTTCCACTCGCCCCACGAGTCCATAATGTAGCCCACCGCATGCGTGTCGAGGGGGCACGCCGGTTCTCCTGGTCCGGAGCGCTTCGTGGAATTTTTTTTTATCGATAGAGGAAACAGCCCACACAATTAAATCCATTTCAAATTGGTTCGAGTGAGCGCTGAAGAGTTACAGACGAGACAAAAATGCAAAAGCAGGGGGAGGAAAACTTAGGGAGGAGAGGAGCAGAAAGAGAAGCGACCTGCTTTGTCAAGTGCCGGAAGACTATACTATGTAAGCACTCGGGGACCAGTTAGGGATTAGAGGTCCTGCTCAGAGACACCACGACATGTAGGCATGGCGGGAAGTTGAACCTGCAACTTTCTGGTCCCATGTCGACTGCCCTGCCTCTACACCATCTCGGCCCCACTTTTTAATTTGTGCGTTCATTCAGAATTTAATTCAAAATCTTAACTCTAAATTACAAAGCCCTCAACAACCTAGCTCCATCTTATATTACAGATCTTGTTGTTCTATATTTTCCTAACAGTTCACTTCACTCTCAGACTGCAGATTTACTTGTGGTTCCTAGAGTTTCCAAAAACAGAATGGGAGGAACATCTTTCAGTTCTCAGGTTCCTTTCTTGTGGAACCAACTTCCAGTTTCTGTCCATGAGGCTGACACATTGTCCTATAGTTAGGTTGGCTTGGGTTTCCTAAGCTATCCCTTAGTTATACTCCAATAGGCTTAGACTGCTGGAGGACAAATTGACCACATTTCCTCTCTGCTGCTGTCTTTACTTGCTCTACTTTACTTGTTTGTGTTTGTAATTATTTCTATCTTAACATTTTTTGTCTTTGCTCCTATAGAAAGTACACCTGGACGATAGAAAGTTCACCTGTATTATGGAAAGTACACCTGGGCTATAGAAAGTACAACTGAACTATAGAAAGTACACCTGGACGATAGAAAGTTCACCTGTATTATGGAAAGTACACCTGGGCTATATAAAGTACACCTGAACTATAGGAAGTACACCTGGACTATAGAAAGTATACCTGGACTATAGAAAGTTCACCTGGATTATAGAAAGTTCACCTGGATTATAGAAAATTCACCTGGATTATAGAAAGTTCACCTGGACTAGCTGGACTAGAGAAAGTACATCTGGACTATAGAAAGTACACCTGGACTATAGAAAGTACACCTGGACTATAGAAAGTACACCTGGACTATAGAAAGTACACCTGGACTAGAGAAAGTACACCTGGACTAGAGAAAGTACACCTGGACTAGAGAAAGTTCACCTGGACTAGAGAAAGTTCACCTGGACTAGAGAAAGTTCACCTGGACTAGAGAAAGTTCACCTGGACTAGAGAAAGTACACCTGGACTAGAGAAAGTACACCTGGACTAGAGAAAGTACATCTGGACTAGAGAAAGTACATCTGGACTAGAGAAAGTTCACCTGGACTATAGAAAGTACACTTGGACAATAGAAAGTACACTTGGACTATAGAAAGTACACTTGGACTATAGAAAGTACACCTGTATTATAGAAAGTGCACCTGGACTATAGAAAGTGCACCTGGACTATAGAAAGTGCACTATAGAAAGTGCACCTGGACTATAGAAAGTGCACCTGGACTAAAGTACACATGGACTATAGAAAGTACACCTGGAGTATAGAAAGTACACCTGGAGTATAGAAAGTCCACCTGGATTATAGAAAGTACACCTGGATTATAGAAAGTTCACCTGGACTATAGAAAGTTCACCTGGATCATATAAAATCCACCTGGATTATAGAAAGTACACCTGGACTAGAGAAAGTTCACCTGGACTAGAGAAAGTTCACCTGGACTAGAGAAAGTTCACCTGGACTAGAGAAAGTACATCTGGACCTGTCATTCTGTGTTTGTCTGTTTCTACTTCCTGTTCCTCTCAAACCCAGCCGGTGGAAGCAGATGGATGCTCGTCCTAAGCCTGGTTCTACTGGAGGTTTCTTCATGTTAAAAGGGAGTTTTTCTTTCCACTGTCTCATTTGTGCTTGCTCAGGATGGGAGACTGTGATGAAGTGAAGATTCAACACAATCTGTTGCATCTTTTAGATAAATACCTTTTATGGGCAGCTGTGACTGAGTGGTTAGAGCGTTCGTCCTCCAATGCAAGAGGGTTCGAATCCACCAGCAGTCACATGCTGAAGTGTCCCTGGGCAAGACATTGAACCCCTCATCGCCTCCAATATTTGTTCCATCGGTGAATGAATGTGATAAAGCTCTGAGTAGTCTCTTTAGAATGATTTGTTCAATTAGCTTGTAGAGATCTAGTAGATGCTGTATGAATGGGTGAATGAAGCACAGATTGTTGTAAAGAACTTTGAGTGTCTTGATAAGATAGAAAGGTGCTATACAGTGTATAATGTATAATGTATGTTGTTGTTTCTGTTCAGTGTCCTGAGACAATTTCTGTTGTGACTTTTTTCTCTCTCCTGCGCTCTGGTCGAAGCAGCAGCTTGTCTCTTTTCCTCTTCCACAACTTTTCCTGTTCCTGCTTGGCTCCTTTGTCTTCGTCTGCAGTTTCTCAGTGCTCATCGCTCAAATGCAAATTGATTATGGATCTGGTTTCGTGGGCTATCAACTCTATTGATAAGATTTTTTTCTACCAAACGTCCAAGTCCAGGAGAACCTGCTTGCCCCCCGCAGACACATTCCAGTGGATATGTCATGGATTCCTGGGGGGAGTGGAAAATGATGTGCCTGTCAGTGCTCTCTGTGGAGGACATGGAAGATTTATATATAATTGGATTTATGATAGCAGGTGCTCTGCTTGTCTGTGTCTGTGGAGCACTTTTCTATTGGAAAATGAGGAAGACTTCAGCAGTGATCAACGCACTGTCGAAGCTCCCGAGTCAAAACGAGAGTGTGATTCGTACTGTGACCTCTATGAATCAGCTGCTTTATGAGTTAAACCGCAATGTGGATGCGGTTTCTGAGGATTGCAGACCACCGGAAAGGTTTGGGACTCGTGTGCGGCAAGGGGGGTTACACCTGGCAGAGGACTCATAGTTTAGGTCGGTGACAGTTTCCCACAATTTGGAGCATATTGGATTTGGATTGCCCATCTGGACTCAAGGCTACAGGAAAAGTACACTGTGCGCCTGACCTGAAGATAATTCATGCTTATCTCTAATCAGACTTCCCAAACAGCCTTGGAAAGGCTGACTACAAATTTCTCCTGAGTTTTGAGCAACTGAGGAATAACCAACTGTCGCAACCCCCTTCCTCCCCGGAGAACTTTCTGTGTGCTCTTAACAGATAAGGCTGGCTGGTATCATCAACAGAACTGTGGCTGATCTGAACAAGGCTCATGGACTTAACTCACTGCTTTGACCTCAAAATGCAAATGTGATTTGTCTTAACTGTTGCTTGCTGGTAGAGTTTTTTGATGTCTCATATGGTGTCCTAATAGACAAAATGTGATATATCTTTTTTGTAATACCACTGATTACCCTCATGGTTCTTACCCTTTTTCACACCTGAAACCATCATTCTGATATGGATGAGAGAGGCCACGCTGATAAGAAAAGCAGCAGCTTCACACACATAGTCTCCTTCAGGATGACTGTGCGTACATATTCACGCTGTACTGGTGCAAACTTGTGCAATGTCAATAAAGTTTCTCTGACTCTGACTCTGACTTAGAGCTACAGAAATAAACTGAATTGACTTTGTGAAGATGTTTGTTAGCAAAATGTCCAGATATCTCCTGAACCACCGATTGGGTTTAAAGGAAACTTTCAGATAGTATAAATGTTAATTTATACCTAATTAACTTTTGGAGTCAAGATGGCTGCCGCGTCTAACAAAAGTGGCTCCAACTCGGTCATTTTTAGGGACATTTAGTTAAAGTTTAGTGCAGTAACCCTCGACACCAACAACATGTTTTTATTTCTCATCATAAAGTAATTGTCCACAGAAAAAAGCTAAAGGTTTCGGATCAGTGAGGAGGAAGCTTTGTGCTGGATGTGAATCGTCGTCCTGACACAAATCTCCCTGGGGGAGGTGGGGGAGGATTAGGATCTGACACACCAGCCAGAGAAGGAGACAAACACATGATGGTTTCAGAAAATGACTTCCAGGTCTGCTGTTAGGATTTTTAAAGGTGCATCTAGTTGATGTTTTTCTTAGTTAGTTCTCGATGCTATTACTGTTTTTCTCTTTCATTTGTTGTTGGATGTAACTGGGACCTCGTGTACATAATCTCGTTTTCATCTCATGTACCACATGCGGTGCAAATGACAATAAAGACTCTCTCTCTCTCTCTCTCTCTCTTCATCCATCCATCCATTCATCTCTTCATCCATCCGTCCATCTCTTCATCCATCCATCCATTCATCTCTTCATCCATCCGTCCATCTCTTCATCCATCCATCCATTCATCTCTTCATCCATCCGTCTCCAAAGATGAGAATAATCATGAAAGAGTTCAGTTCTTGGTCATTCATTTCAACACCTGAAACATAAACACATGGATTCATAACACACAGTGAAATATTTCATTCTTATTTCTTGTCATTTTAATGATTATCTCTTACAAATGAAGAAGAAAAAAATTCAGTGTCTCATGATAATACTGTATTCCACAGCCAGCTTGTCAGGAGCCAAGTCCTGCTGGGAAATGAAACCAGCATCTCCATAAAGCTCGTTTGCAGCAGGAAGCATGAAGTCTCTAATGTCCTGGTCCTGCGTGGACTGGACTCCTGAAAACCCAGTGGACCAGCAGAGGACATGGACCCAAACCATCAGTTAAAGCCAGGAGTTTACAATATTGAACTTCTTCACAATATTCTCATATTCTGATACACTGTTTTTAATATTTATATTTTTATATACTTGTCTTCCAGGCTGGGTGACTCCTTGTAATATTTCCTGTCATTTTGTATATTCATCCAAAGGACGTTCATAAAACTCAGGAAATCTTAAAACGGCTGAAGCAAACACAAGGCCCTTGGAGTTGCAGTGTTGGGGGGGGGGCACCGATGACCGGCCCAGTTGGTTCTTTACTGTGAAGTTTTAAGTCCAAGACAAATTTCTCCAAAGGGACAACAAACCGTGCACAAAAGGCTAAATTGTTCGGCTGCTCATGTGGCCGCCTCACCGGTCTCAAACACTCCAGAAGCTGAAAGTTCATCTTTTTGCTCATTTTCTTTCCCACAATGTTAATTAGCAACTGGTCTCTTCTACCTTTACGTTCATTTTAACATTGAAACAAAACGGTTGTTATGAGATATAACTGGCCTAAATTTGTTTCAGCACTTTCTGACGATTAAGTGACTTAATATTATTCCTTTATTTTGTGCCTATAAGCAAAATAAAAGCAAACATCCAATTTTGGGGCACAAAATGATAAATGTCTGTTGGGCGGTA
>JBBPBX010033991.1:0-10419 GCA_038048925.1 Garcialebias charrua
TATATATATATATATATACAGTATATATATATATATATATAGATATATATATATTGGTTCCATCCAAGATGGCGGCAGGTGCGGCAGTGCGTGTTGGAGGAGCTGCTGGCTCACAAACAAAATCTGAGATTCTTGTATATAAAACAACAGATGGGAAAGTTATCATAGAGGATGAACTTCTAAACTTTATTGTCATCAAGATGAGAACTCTGTCACAAGATGAAATTGTTTTGTTGGTGTCAAACAATTCCTCATCTGAGTGGATTGAAGAGTCCAAGCGCGTACTATTTGAATTGTGCACGACTTCTATACATTGCGTCAGGCACAAAGGCTCCCAGAAGGACATTAATAATGTTAAAGACTGCCTAAAGGTGCTTAATGAATGTGGAGAGAACATTCCCAGGTTTGTCTCACACTACCTGGACGAGCTACCACATGTCGGGTTTGGCAACATGGATGCATCAGCTCTGCTCAGCCGAGTGGAGCAGCTGAGCAGGGAAGTGTCGAGTCTGAGGGAGGCCATGAAGACTCAAACAAGCGTGAGTGAAAACCTTGGTGCATGTACTGTACTGCAGCTATGGATCGCAGGTTGGCTGCTATTGAGAGCTTTTGCGGCCCACCTGGGCGGATGGGTGGAGCGGCAGCACCTGCGCCACCTGCACGGATGGACGGAGCGGTTGCACACGCTCTCCGAGTCTCCATCATGGAGCACTGTTGTGAGGAAAGCAGTGAAAACGTGTGCGCGTCCTCCAAACGCAGCAGCGTAGCGCAACACGCGTCCCCAAAAGGAGCAGCGGAGAAATGTTGGAATATTTGGAACTGGAACAGAGGACAACATCCCAGTGATTAGAACCAAACTGGTGAGTGTGTTTGCAACTCGGTTCTCTCCAGAGCTTGATGCTGGCACGCTCTCCTCTTATCTGTCTGAGAAACTGGGGAAACGTGACATGTTGGAAGATTGACTCCAGTCATAACAGGTTTAGCTCATTCCAGGTCACAGCAGAGTGTAACGAACTGTCTGAGATGTACGACCCACAACTTTGGCCAACGGGGGTTTATGTTCGCCGTTATTTTGAGGCACGCAAACCCAGAGCTGACAGGGACAATGTTGCACTCAGGTCAGGGGGCGGGGCTGAGCTGCAGCGCTCTGTACCTGTGATTACACCTGACGCTTCAGGAGAGCAACCGTGCCCTAGCACGGAACAAACTGCCACAGCATAAATGAGCATTAATGTTGTGTCATATAATGTGCGTGGGCTGCGCGTTGGTCAAACAGAGGCGGATAAATCACGTCGTCTTGTGGTGGATGAACTTCTGAAAAAATGTGATGTTTTGTGCGTTCAAGAGACTTTTTTATCTAAACAGGACCTGGACAGACTCAACTCCCTGCATGAAGACTTTTATGGTGCAGGTGAATCTACCACTGACTTTAGCACTAAGTTAGTGCGGGGCAGAATTTCTGGGGGCATTGCAGTGTTGTGGCATAAAAGGTACGATCAGCTGATTAAAGTAATTAGACTGGATGTTGACTGGGCTATAGGAATTGAGTTCAGCTGCAGGGATAAAAAGTTCATTATACTGAATATATATACACCTTATGAAAGTCCAGAGAATGAAGATGAATATCTTAATAGGCTGGCATATATTGTGTCATTTATTCAGGACAATCCATCCACTTGTTTTTTTTATTGTGGGGGATATGAATGCTAACGTGACAGATTGTAAGTCATTATTTGCCAATCACTTAAAGCAATTTTGTTCCAGCAATAAGTTGATCCTCTCCAGTGAAGTGCTCTTGCCTGTAGATGGCTACACTTACATTAGTGAGGCGTGGCACACAACATCGTGGTTGGACCACTGTGTCTGCACGGAGGATGCACATACAGCAAACCCCCGATTTACGAACGAATTAGGGACCTAAGAACGGTTCGCAGCTCGATCCGTTCGTAGGTAGGGGGTGAAAATTATATTTAAAAAAAAAAATTATTCATTCATTCATTCATTCAACCTTTATTTATCATGCTAACGGAGCGCGCGCACACATTTAAGCATGTAAAGTAGTGTACTGTAATGTTAAACATTGCTATTCACATTTACAGAATAAATAAAAATATATTTTCTTACTTTGAGATGGTCAAAGCCGACATCTTAGGTTGCCATGCGTTGATTGTTGTCGGGCCGAGCAGCGCGGGGGCCGGCAAGCCACCGCAGCTGCTCCAGGCCTGTGTTAGCTAGCTGGCTAGCTTCTGCTAGCCAAGCCATGAGCTAGTGTTGGAGCGGCGGCGCGATCAATCTGCAGCTTCTGCTGCTCCAGCCGCTGCTCCAGCCTGAGACGTCCACAGAGCTATTCCAGCTAGTAATTAATCCACATGATGCGATCCTGGTCACCAGTGTTCAAAAGGCCGGCTCCCGTGTTAGCTCCAGTGTTAGCTCTGGAGCTAGCCAGGCCGGAGGTGTAGCCAGGCCGGCCGGAGGTGTTCGCACGGCGGCCTGGCACGATCGGCGATAAATCCGCTGCTGCCTGAGACATCCACAAAGTTCACAGAGACGTTTCCAGCTAGTAATTAATCCATATGAAGCCATCCTGGTCACCAGTCTTCGTCCAGCTCTCGGCAGCTAACCTAAGATGGCGTCCGCCGGTGTTCTACATTAATTTGTGACCGGAGACCCCAGTGACTGAACCTTAAATAGCGTCCGGTGTTCTACATTAATTTGTGACCGTGTAAACTGAAGACCTACTTCCTGTTTCCCAAAATTGCTCAAAAATTGCTCAAAAATGATCAGAAATGATCTTTTTTATCATAATTATTATTTATAAAGCCTTTAAAACAACCAGAGCTGCAACAAAGTGATGTACACATGAAATTAAGAACATTTAAACACAAAAAAAAAAAAAAAAAAAAAATTTTTTTTTTTTTTTTTTTAATTCATATTTTTATTAAATATGATATGTTCGTAAGTCCCGTGGTTCGCAGGTCGATGGGGTCGTAGGTCGGGGGTTACCTGTACCTCTTTAAAGACCATCAGGATTAATTATGAATTTGCAACATCTGATCATATCCCTGTCTCTTTGTCTATAGATATGGGCAATTTACCAGCCCTTTTGCCTGAGAACAATGACCGGCAAGAAGGAAAAATAAATTGGGACAATCTGACTGAGCAGGAGCTTAATCTCTACTGCACCCAGTCTGAAACCTTGTTGAATAATATTGTTTTGCCAAAAAGTGCAGTGAGATGTTCTGACATGAACTGCAAAAATATGCAACATGGCACAGAGTTGTGCTCACTACTGTATATGAGGAAGTGGTAAAATTACTTCTTATCGCAAGTAGATCTTTGTACAAAACTAAAAAGCACCAAGCCAAGTCAGGGTGGAATGAATATGCAAAAGAACTTCATGCTGAAGCCAGAAGGGCTTTTAAACTGTGGGCTGAATCAGGCAAACCTACACATGGTCCAGTATTTGACTTTAAAAAGAGGACAAATGCTAATTTTAAATATGTTTTACGATTTATTAAGAGGAATGAAAACGCACTTAAATCTGAGTCACTTGCAATGAAATTACAACATCACAGTCCTACAGAATTCTGGAAAGAAATTAAAAGAGTCAATAATGTAAAAACCTCCTTGCCAACAAACATTGATGGTGCAAATGGACCAGATGAAATTATGCAATTATGGAAGGAACACTATCATGAACTGTTTAACCGTAGTAAAAGTAATCCCTTTGTGATGAACGACATAGACAAACATGAAGATGTTATTATTCCTGCACAAGAAGTTGTGGATATTGTTATGAAGCTGAAAAATAATAAGGCATGTGGCGCAGATAAGATATCCGCAGAGCATTTAAAATTTGCAAGCAGAAAACTTTTTCCTTTGCTAGCCATTTGTTTCACTGGGTTTTTAATTCATGGCATTTTACCAGATTCTATACTGTCTGTGATTTTAGTGCCTATTGTTAAAAATAAGGCTGGTAAGATAAATAGCAAAGACAACTATCGACCTATAGCTCTAGCCAGTACTTTATCAAAGGTCTTGGAGAGAGCTATGTTAAACAGAATGGAGAAGTTTCTCCTGACATCCGATAATCAGTTTGGCTTCAAACCAAACCTTGGCACTGATATGTGCATTTTTGCTCTCAAGGAGATCTTGGATCTATACAATAGGCATAATACCACAATTTTTACGTGTTTTATAGATGCTTCAAAAGCGTTTGATCATGTAAATCATGGGAAATTGTTTTATAAATTGCATGAAAGAGGAGTACCAAAATATCTTTTAAGAATCTTAGTGTATTGGTATGCTCACCAGTCTATGTGTGTAAAATGGGGAAAATCTGTTTCATCGTCTTTTTATGTGAGTAATGGTGTGCGACAAGGCAGCATTTTGTCTCCTTGCTTTTTTAACGTGTATATGGATGATTTATCTAAACTGCTGAATCAATGTAGGACTGGCTGTTGGGTTGGTAATAGAACCATCAACCACCTAATGTATGCTGATGATCTTGTGATATTCTGTCCATATAGTGCTGGTCTGCAGCAACTGTTAAGAGTTTGCTCTCAGTATGGATTGGACTTTGACATCAAATATAATGCAATAAAAAGTATCATCATGATTATCAGGAGCAAAGAGGACACTAAATTATCTTTCCCTGACTTCACTCTGTCTGGCAACATCCTCCAAGTCAGTGAGGAGGTGAAATACTTGGGACATTACATAACCGCTGACCTGTCTGATGACAGGGACATTTACAGGCAGCGTTGTATGCAATATGTACAAGCTAATGTGCTTCTTCGGAGATTCTCTATGTGCTCAGTGTCTGTAAAAACTGCACTCTTCAAAGCATATTGTACCCCAATGTACACTGCACACCTGTGGCGACATTACAGAAAGAGAAGTATGCATAAACTACAGGTGGCATACAATGATGGCATGAGGATGCTGCTTAAGGTGCCACGATGGAGTAGTGCCAGTCAGATGTTTGCAAATGCAGCTATAACCTTATGTACAGATGTATGTGTAGGCTAACAAACTCCGTAAAAAGCATCATCTATACTCTGACCAACCCCGTACAGAGCTCGGTTAGGTTCTATTCAAGTCTGTGGAATCACTGGCGCCTTAAATTATTTGGCAATGGATGAACATTCTATTTTCATTGTGTCTTGTTGATGTTATCTTTTTTTTTTTTTTGGTGGTTGTTGTTTTGTTACTATGGACCATATGCGTCTGAAATAAAGTTTTGATTGATTGATTGATACAGTAAAACCACTTAAAATATTTTTTGAATGAAATTTGTTGATGACATCATGAGTTTTTGATTGTTGTTAGAGCAATTTAATAAGTGGGGAGTATTAAAGTGACTTTTTTGATGATATGTCAAGAAATATTTAAACTAATATACCAGAAATTTTCTATTTCTGAATTCCTGGATATGTTGGTGTAGCGGATTGTATTTTCTAGTTGAAACTGAACGCATCGTGATGCTGAATCGTGTGTAGTGGACCAGACCCTGATCACTGAGAACTGTAGTGGACACAACTTATCACTGAATCGTTCAGTGAGGCACCTTTTCACTGATCCTCTCAGTGAAACACCTTTTTCTCTGTAAACCCGCAGTGAAAGGCATTAACAGTTTATTCCATTAATTTGAATCAAGACACAAATTAAATCAGAAGAGACTTCTTTAAATTTGTTCTAATTCAAATATATAAACAGAATAACCTTTTGTCATTCTCATGATCATTTGCTATTATTCTGTGTTATTCTTCAATATAAGCATTACGGTGTTACTCTTTAATACGGTGAATCAAACTGTGTCTAAAGTTGAATAATATGTCAGAATGACCTGTTCAGTTTTGTTTAGAAATGAGAAACAGTTAATCATTTAACTGGTGACTCCTCTCTGTCCATTTCTAAAAACAATCTCTCTTTGTTTTTCTAAAACAACCTTCATTTTCTGAACTACAGTGACATCGCTGGCCTCGAGTAAACCACTCCTACTCTGGTCACAGGAGCCAATGAGGGCAGCGAGTACTACTGATATCAAACTCACTTTAAAAGTCCTTACTTCCTGTTTCTCCCTCAGTGCTACGAGGAACTTCAGATGAAATGTAACTTTCCTTTAGGCTGTGAACAAGACCAGGAGTCAAAGGTCTAGTTCACCAGCCAGAGTTAACAGTGAGCTGCTGTAAACTCGCTCGAGCCCAGAGCTCTAACTTTGAAATAATTTTCCTCTCAAGGAATATTTTATTCTGAAACCAACCAGGAAGTGCTGCTACTTCTGACGATCCAAGCGAAGAACAGGAGACGTTGAAAGTAAACAAGAACCGGTTCGGACGCACTGGACGTGCAAGGACTCTGTGCGTCTGAAAGGCCAGTGCCTACTCTTTACCAGACTGGTCGTCTTAAAAGGTAATGAGTCTGCTGTTTACAAACGTACCTGGAGTTTAGCAGAAGTCTGATGGAGAGTGTCATTCTGGTTGGAACTCATCTCAAGATAAACTTCCCTCTAATTCTTCCTCCATCTTTCCTACTACTCTTAAACTTCTCCTTATCTCTAAGCCAGTAACTAAACTTTGAGGAATATTTGCCTACAGATATAAAGTAATATGTCATCTCATTACTTGTTCTGTTGTTCCAAAATTGAATCTGCTGACAAGTAATTTATAGGAAATAGATCGATCAATCAATGTACATGTTATGATGTAATTTTATGATTCTGTTAATGATTCAGTTCTGCTGAATCAACATAAATTAACGTTTCATGCCTTTTACATCACTCATCTGGTCACAAATGTATTGTTTAATCTCAAAGGTGGGCGCCAGACCGCTAGGGAGCACTAATGCGCTAATACGCTTATAGCGGACCTAAACAATTTGTTAGCTTTACAGCGGAGTGACTAACTTTTATAATTCATAAGCGGATTTGCGCTATTTTTATTTAAAATGCAGTACCGCTAATAACTAATTATCTATCAGTAAAAACTAAAAAAACTTATTTACGGGCTCTAACGCTGGCTCTCGTAGCTGCTTGTTTACTTTTCCGCCTTGGTGAGGGAGCAGAGGGGAGAACAGACGCGGATCTACCATGTAGGCAAATGATGCCGTTGTTTGGGGCCCCAAATCAGCAGGGGCCCCGGCCCCGCCCCGGCCAGTCACCTACATCACTAACATTGCTCCTGCTTGTTAATGTACATTTAACATGAAAATAATTATAGTTACGATGAAAACGATCATTAAAAACGCAATACAAAAACCTACTAAAAATGGACTATTCCATCTTCACATCTTCCGGGTCAGAGGTGAACTCGGGTGCTAACGTTGTGGCTAGCTGGTTGTGCTCGGTGTCTTCATAAATCATGAGAGAACCCCGCTGTATCAAGCCAAATTAACGTGGCCGGAGGATTGTATTGTGTGTTTTGTGTCAACCACTCGACGGTGAGTCGTTCGTTTTATGTATTTGGGTTCCTTTTATGTAGAAATGCGGTGGCGACACGCCCGTGTATTTGAGATTTAAAAGTGGTCTTAGTGATTAAAAGATCATTCTCTTTTTGTTAATTTTGTGGCCGAATAGAATATATATACGTAAAGTATTAAATAAATCTTTTGATTTTTGTAATTTCATCCTTTTAAGATCATTTTAGTTACTTTTCATTAAATCTGTTGACTGCCTATAGAAGGTTGGAATTGGTTTAATTTATTTTTGGGTTGCGCAACAAAAAAGAAATTACTATTTGTTTTTTGAAACAATATTGAAGTAAATTAAGCTTAATTGACTATTATATGAATTAAACTTGGATACAACTTGGAAGTGCACTTTAAAACTTGATCTGTAACTTTAATTTGATCTGTACTGTTGATGTGGTATTTGAATTGAAGTTATAATAATAATAATAATAATAAACTTTATTTGTATAGCACCTTCCTGCAATGCCTTGCATTGACCAAGGTGCTTAACAGGACATTTGAATGATTCTTGAAAAATACCTGCTGGAATTATTTTATTTGTTTTTGTGAATGTTTAACTATGTGAATGTTTAACTATTTTTGATAACAGTTTAGTCCTGTGTATATAGTAATGCTAATTTTTGTTTTGTTTATGACCTTGTTTAGGTCAGGGTTTTTTTCACCCCCTGTTCCCACCCAGGATGGCAAGCTACCGGATAACCACAGCTGTGCGGTAGGACTTAAATTGCACCAAACTATTTGTTTTTTTCTGGACATATTACCCTGGATCATGAACTACAAACTACCAGATTATTGATTGATGGACCTTTAATCATCCGGGATTCAAGAACTGATTTAAAATAGAAAAAAAAAAAAAAAGAAATCTTGGGTGTAATCAGGGTCTGTTTTGTTGTGTATTTTGTCTATTGGTTGTAATTAGGGTCTGTTTTGTTGTGTGTATTTTGTCTATTGGTTATACTCAAAGAAAATGATTATTATTACAAACAATATTATTATAAATACCTTCCTAAGTCTGTACAATACAAACAACTTAAAACTTGCTTCTTGTCTGATGATGTTTTATTCACACAACAGGCTCCTCAGCTAAACCTTTTCTGATTGCCTATTTACCATATCTGGCCGTGGTCAGGCACCTAGCCTTAATGAGCGTTCCACATCACCCAAAAATCCAGGAACGTGAATATGTGCGCATCCAAGTACATTTCCACGCCAGCCCCATGGCAGGCGTACGCACGTTTCTGTGGTTTTTGTTCCTTTGGCGACACTTACAGGTGATTCTGAGAAACTGAAGCCCCACAGTCTGTGGTTGACTTTAAGAGCGGCTTAAGACCTTTCTTTTCAACAGAGCATACTCTACTCCTCATGATTCTACTTTTGATCTTAGCTGACACTGTTGTTGATTTTAATTGTGTTATTATGTGTTTTATTGACATTCACTTCTGTTGCACCTTGTAGCACTTTGAGATGTTCATTAATGAAAAGTGCGTTATAAATTGAATTCATTATTATTATTAGTATTATTATTAACTGTTCATGATGTGAAAATGATTGTTGTTCACACCAGACACACATGATTAACAAAGATTACATCCACATGGACGCAATTAAATAAAGGACGCGCAAAGTTGTGCAAAAAATACATTTAACAGGAACGGATTCAGCCTTACTGGAGGATATAATAAATAGTGTAACACGCAGAGCATTTATTTATAAACAGATATAATTTTCTGATCTAGGATATGGCTTATCAGCCGTTTTCAGGAATAATCCTTTTTCATTTTGGCACTGCTGCGCTCTGGAGCACAACGCAGGAACCGTGCACAACGCGTGCAGAAGCAGCGATCAAACTGTTCCCGAGCTTTCCAGAGGGAGCTGCAGGTCGATCGGGACTGTCCAGTCCACACAAAGCCGATTCATGTCCAATGGAATGGTCTCATCCATATGATTCCAAAGGCTGAGTCATGGTTGCGCTTTGGAGCGCGCGCGCACCCTCGCCGGTGTTACACGGCAGTGGAGGTGTTACATAATCTGCGTTTATTGTAGATTTCTCCAAAATGACACGTGAAAGTACACCATATATAACTTGTAGGAGAGCAAAAGATTCACAGACAGACTGCGCACAAAGGCTGCGGCGCGCGCAGCGTTTGGAGACTCCAACATCACGTCATGTCATGAAAACTCCAATGAGGCGCACAAACTCGTTCCTTCATATCATCTATTAAATAAACAAAGATCTATGTTCTACCAAACATCTAAGTTCCTCTGTGTTTACAGTAATTATGGTAATAAACTCGTGCGCAAAGTTAATATTTTCACTGGATGGATGAGCCAGTTGCGCACCAAAGCAGGGTGCGCGCGCACACAAATACCGACACACAATCACTCGTTCTTTGTGTGATAAACACATTTTATTACTATTCTTACTTAGGATTTCTTTCCTCACTCATATTATATTAAATTCATTAATTTCCTGAATCTAGAAATCATTTCTGATCGCGCAGAGATCAAACAAACATGTCCTTCACACATGCAGGACGTAATTTGCATCTGTTTAACATATGTAAATGAAGGCGTGTCAGGGGAGGTGTCTGACGTGCGCTCAGTTCCACGTTGATTGTGATGTACAAAAGGAATGTGCGTGGATTCCGGTGTACACACAGTTTGATACATCTGGATTTATTTGTGCGTACGCAGTTTTCTGGATTTGACCGTACACAACTTTTCAGTAAGAAATCCACGCAAGTCTTTGTACATGAGGCCCCAGGTGAATATGATGTTCCTGATTTACTAGTTTGGGAGATTACCATAAAAACTGGTCTATAATACGCAGTATTTTTGCTAATTTGAATGTCCAGCGTATTAAACATCGAAGAGTATTATTTATGGATTTTTTCCCATATTTTTAGACTCATTTTTCGCTCTGATTCTTTGTTTTTCATTTTTGGCGAA
>JBBPBX010033991.1:12894-28643 GCA_038048925.1 Garcialebias charrua
AATTATGGATACAACTGAATAGTGTCTACTCCCTACAGATGGCTGCACACACGAGAATCCCAAGGCCTGTATAATTGTATTGCTAATAAGGAGCTAAGCCAATTAAGCATTTAGGAGTGCTGTAATCACTTAGACTGGAAGAGGGGAAGAGACGGCATATGGAGGAGAGAGAAAACCAGACTTAGCTTATACTATGGGAAATATAATTAAACACACATTTTAAGAATGTCACAAAAATGCTCTGAGTAGTAGTGAAAATATCCCACCTCCTGCTCTGATAATAATGTTGTCAAAGAAGTGATTCTGACAAGGATCATAAACCTAACAAGTCATAACTCATCATAACTCATCCACTGGGACCAGCAGGAAAAAAACTCCTCATTTTATTTATTTAGCACTGTTGTTTTTAAATGTTCCAACTTCAAAATGGTTTCACTTGACTTGCTGCGTCTTATCCATCTGAGCTCCCTATTAGACATTTGCAGATATGGAGTAAATGGTAAATGGAGCTTATTTATATAGCGCTTTCTAGCCCCCTGTGAGGAGCCCCAAAGCGCTTTACAATACCAACCATCCACCCATTCATTCAGACATTCATACACCGGTAGTGGTAGCCTGCCTTGCAAGGCGCCATCCAGACCTACCAGGAGCAACTACTAGATCAAACTAGTTATGTTGTTTTCAATTTTTGCAAATCTTTTCAAATGTATTGACACTTTCTTCAACTTGTGAAACTTATTCTGCAAATATACATTTATAAAGAAACAATGTGAAGGTAACATTTCTTGACGTAATTGCCATTTTAAAATGTAAAACTCAAGTACTATTGCTAAAACCTTTACTGGTAGTGTTTTTATTTTTATTTTTTCATTTATTTTTTAGCCATGAATTATTATTTTTTCTTTTCCTTCTTTTTTTTTTCTTTTCTCCTCCAGACTACGACGGAGCTTTAGGGCCACATTAAGAAGAAAAAAATACATTGTCACGTTAAGAAAACAAATTAAAGCCATAAAATTACAAGAATAAAGCCATACAAGACTTTTTTTTAAATTAATGGTTCTCGTTTATTTATTTTTGTTTCCACTAGACCGATCTAATGATGCGACCTGTCAATCAATATACTGTAGTAGGTGTGTCAGCAAGTGACCAATCCGAAGCTAAATGCTCCTTACCTGCAGAGAACTGTGCTGCAGCCCATCAGAGCGTTACACCTTTTTTCCCATTCATTCAACCTTTATTTAGACAGGTTAGTCCCATTGAGCCTCGAGGACTCATTTACAAGAGAGACCTGGTTTCAACAAAGAATGATGACAACTATGGACATCAGCGACAACAATAGACAAACATAAAAGAGGCATAAATGTTTTTTTTTAACAAGTTAAAATAAGATGTAAAAAAAGTAGTAAAAACAGATAGATCATAAGGCAAATGTAGAAAATTAAAAACATGAATATGTCTCTATTGGTTCTTGCCAGGAGTCCAACAGATTCTTAAACCATTTAGAGAGGTCAACCTTACTGGTAAGCAGGTTCAAAGTTCTGATACTGATAATAATCTGATGCTGATGTGCTGACAGATTAACTATCTCCTTATTTGTAAAACCATGAAGTACAACTTAACAAGATGCTCAACATTCTTCATTTTACCACAGTTAAAATGTGATAAACCTGCGTTCTCATGTTGGAGTACGGATAATATTACAACTCATTTAGCTTTGGATTGGTCATTTGCTGACATGTCTAATGGATTGATGGACAGGTCATGTCGTGGATCCGACTCATGAAAAAAAAAGAAGAAAAAACACAACTTTATTCTCATAATATTAAGACTTTATTCAATTTTATTCTTGTAATTTTATGGCTTTTATTTATTTTTATGTGGCAATGTATTTTTTTTCTTTCTTAATGTGGCCCCAAAGCTCTGTCGTACAATACAAACAAACAAAAACAAGACAAAACGAAACCAAAAAAGTAAAAAAATAAAATAAAATAAAAACTGTAGACTTATTTTTTATCGAATGAGCCACGGCATAGTGACACCCCTGATTACTTCGGGTGGAAAAGCTCTTGGATTTGTCAAATATAAAGAAAATTAATCATTTTAAATAAGGATAGTTTGGCTGTTTAACAACTGTAACAGCTGTTGTGTTCTCTTTTTCAAACGTGCATACGCATATGTATTAATTTGAATCGTATTCACAAAGAGATTACAAGGGGCTGAAAACTCTTCAATCAAAGTGCATGAGCACATGGGCAGCACGGTGGCACAACTGGTAGCTGCTGCCTCTCAGCGAGAAGGTTGCCGGTTCAAATCCCGGTCCGGGGCCTTTCTGGGTGGAGTTTGCATGTTCTCCCCGTGCATGCGTGGGTTTCCTCCGGGTACTCCGGTTTCCTCCCACAGACCAAAAAACATGCTTGTTAGGCTGATTGGTGACTCTAAATTGACCCTAGGTGTGAGTGTGAGAGTGGATGGTTGTTTGGTGTGAGTGAGACAGGTCCCTCTTGTAAATGAGTCCCCGTGACTCAACGAGGCTAGCCTGTATAAATAAAGGTTGAATGAATGAATGACAAACCTAAATGTGTTGAACATTAGTTGTCGTTGGGGGCTGGTGCACCCATGCCCCAACAGCGCAGACTGGCCATAAAAATCTCTAGGCAAGCTGTCTGTCACAACACATCTTTGCCAGACAACATTCTTTACTGCCACTAAAAAGGGTCCAAATCTTCAAGCAGCAATGCAGCGATCTCTCAAACTGCAATATGTCTGCAGCCAAATATGCTCAGAGGCCAGATTGTCAGCACAAAGATGTAGGCCGAGTCCTTTTTCTCCATGTTCTGGAACTTCTTAGAAATCAGCCGGCCAGGAGGACAAAAGACTGAGACGTCCATGTGGACTATCAATACATTTAAACAGGGGCATGCATTTCTCATAAAGTGGCTCCAAAAGCAGAGTGAGCCAATGGGAGGGCTAGACTGGGGGGGCTGATCAACCCACAAAAGGAACCTCAGTTATGAACAAGAGCGAGAAAAGGAGGAAGAAAGAATTAGGCAAAGGGGGAGAGGGAAAAAAAAAGTGAAAGAAAAGGTCATGAGTGGCAGTTGATTTGAGGAGCTTCTGCGACGCCACAAAGGGCCATGACATCATCAGGTATTGAAGTGGGGAACGGAGGAGAAGGAGTTCTTTAAAAAGCTGGCCGCTCCCCGAGGCCGTAATTACATTTGCGCTAAACATGCCCAAGTGGCTCTGCGCTGTGGGGGGAATCATTTTCAGTAGTGGGGACTGGAGGGGCTGAATTAATCAGCTCTGTTTGCTGTGGGGACTCTTCATAACAAAACAAAAAAAAATCTTTCTCACCAAAAAGCTAATGTTCCAAAACAACCTCTGTCCCCTCTGTCCCCAAAGAGTGTTTGTGCTTTGAACTATCTGGTCTTTTAGTTGTGAGAGTCAAGTCAACTCAAACATGCAACCTGTCCTTGTGTCACGAAAACACACAATAAAGATGTTTTACCCGCTCTAACAGCTCCCCTCCAACTCTGAACCTTTCCACAGCGCAGGGAGCAATATAAAGCCTGTGCAGTGCATGGTGGGTAGGCATGGCGTGAAGTGTACGAGGAAGGAATGCTATTAAGCAAGTTATGCACATAATGAATCTGAGAAATGCTTGGGAAAACGTCAGCAACATTTATTCTCTTTCAGTTTAGCCTGTTTCTCAGTGAAAGGAGCACGCCGAATGGTGAATACAGTAAATCATTCTTTAGTTCTGCCAGAGCCGTGTTCACCCGAGGCCATTGCCCACAAAGTCTTCATCTATTTACAGCCACACACCGAGTCCAACCTGGTGTCAAGTTTTTGGAAAGGCTCCAAATATACAATGCTTCCACTGTTCATTGTGTCCGTTTTTTTTTTTCAACCATAGAGACAAGTTTAGATCAAACGTTGATGTTGGAGCAGTTTGATATACCGTAGTTGTAAATGGTGTTTTAACTTTTGTTCAACACAAGTAGCATAAATCAAATTTATACAGTTGTGTGGTGTGCAGGTGACAAATTAATCAGTTGTAGGATATTTGCATGATTGTGTTTTGTTTATTTGTGTCCAGTGCTGACGTGTCATCACCATCCTGATAGCCCTACAGAGGCTAAGTGCAGCTCAGCTTTCCCCTGATGATACCAGACCGCCATCAAGGTGACAAGGCGTGGATACTGTACACAAACACTTTAGGAAAACCAGTGCCAAGAAACATCATGCTAACATGCTAATTTCAAAATGACACTGCACAGTTTGATCCATCTTCTGGACAATGATTAAACTGAGGAACTTGTTGTCCCATCAGAGGATGTGAAGTCTTCTTTAATACTTTTTTCTGCTGGGGTTAAGTTTGTACAGGTGGCGTGTTTGAGCATGTCACCTGAAAGATAAAAGACAGGTGAAATAGGAATAGTCATCGCCTGGAAACATGATGAACATGCACTAATATTGCCCTTTGAAGAATCCTCCAAGACAATATTTGGACTTTACTTTTGGCAGCCAGTAATCATTCTCTAATGGATGTTTCTAACCTCCAGCTCTTATCCATTTTCTCTGCACCATAATCCATTTTATGGATGTTCCTCCATGATGGCCGCATGTTGCCATTGATGGTTTCCTTTCTTTATTTCTCCAAGGAATTAGAACACCTGTCTGCACTAATCACTAAGTCCTTCCCAGCAGGAATGCCATCACTGAATGAACACCAGGCAGCTATCTGACATGGATAGAAACAACATGGTATGGATCCACGTTTGACAACTAGAGTGAGCAACACGATTCAGAAGAGGACCAGACTGCTTCTCCAGCTGCAACATGACTCATTGATAGAACTCGGCAAAAGCTGTGGCAATGATTTGCAACATAAATATGAAACATGCGTAGATGAATTCGTATTTTTACGAGTCACTCCGATCCGAAGGATTTTATTAAGATTAGAAATGACACATCTGGATTTTCCCAGAAGCTGAATCATCAAATAAAAAACAGAAATGTTAGTTTTTCCTTTAGTAAATTTCCTCATTGGCCACAAGAAGAACAACACAACCCTTGCTACATACTTTTTGACACAATATATATTTTCATCACCCTGAAAAACTATGTTGTTTCTCTCCATCGTTTCAGGAAGTAGTCAAAAACATTCTTAGAATGTATTTCAGGCAGTTGGGTTTGCTCCGGTGGGCAACAACCTTGATGGCTATGAAATAATCGACCAGTGAGCTTAACAACAACACCACTGTCTCGGCTGAGAAAATGAACAAGTTTCACTCAGTTTGTCTGAAGAAGAGCCAACATTTGCAATACCCATCAGTGAGTTTCCCCTTAATGGAATTTTTCTCTGAATGTAAATAATGAGTAATGTTTGCTCAGCAATGAACAGTTTGCTTTATCAGTTTTTTCATGGAAAACAATTTGTCCTTGAATGAGCACAGGTGGTACACATGGACTTTTATGAAAGATCCCATTTACAAATTCACATGAAATACCCCTCCACCCACCCGCAACTCCAGTAAGAGAGAGATAAGCATAGGAAATCAATCAATATCTAACCCAAATAAAACATACACACACATACAGTCAAGGATACTGTCATAGTGGCTCATTATCCTCACTGGACTATCTGCAAAAATTTAATATTACATGCAAACATACACAATTTTCTTCACTGCTTTATTTAATTTAATTTATTTATTTTTGTTTATTGGTTCATATGTTTGTGTTGACACAACAAATGACTAATGACACTACTGATTCACGAGGGGGCTGCAGCATCCAACACACCATGCCGTCAGCTTCACACAATAAACAGACAAGCATAACAAATTTTATACAGTAGTACTTTGTATGTATATTACAAGTATGCTTTATAGATAATTATTATTACCGTAATGTTCTTGTGTATTGGATGTGGTGACATCTACTGGCTTGAATTCCAGAGTACAAACAAATTAAACCCATCTGACAAAAAAATAAAAAATTAATCAAATGGAAAATCAATTATATAAAAATTAAACAAAAACAGCTACATTATAAAGCGATGCAAAATACTAAAAGCAGGAACAAGTCTGCATTGGTTTTTTTTCTTCAATAAACGAATAGTTGTCTAAAATTTTTAGACAAGGTCGAGAACTTCAGATCTTTTTGCAAGGTTTTCCAGGAAACAGGAGCGGAGTAAGAGAAGGCCCCTTTGCCTAGTTCGGTCCGCACTGAGGGGACAGTGCACGCTGTAGCTGCAAAACGAAGTGATATGTAGGAGGAGATGTATGAAGGCAGCAGACCAAGAAGTGATTTAAGGATGAAAATGTACCAGTGATAGTGTGTGTGAAGTCATTCGTGACCAGTTAACCAGTGAATACAGGGTGCAGTGATGGGTACAATAGTTACAGCCAGTTATGAATCTATGATAGACCGTGTCTATAGCGCAGAGAAGAAAAATAACATTTAAAAGTTAGAATTTAATTTTCTTTAAATTGTAAAAGGTTCAGTAAAGTTGAGTTCAAGTTTTATACTATCCATCCAGTCATAAGCTACGTTATTGACAAGATGACCAACCAAGAAGTCCTGTTATGATCCTTAACAGCTGTAGAGGAGCAGAACTTGACTTTCTTCACCAGAACCAGCTTGGACCTGCAGCGGTCCAACAGAATGAGTTGGGGACTAGTGAGAGTGCACCGCTGAATGTCCCGGAGCAGAACCAGGCTTGAAGTTTTCACTCAAACCAGCTTTGAGCCTCTGTGGGTCTCCTACTCAGAATAGCCAACTTCCAGAACCGGTGTGAACAGGAACGTTTGTTCCGACTACAGACTACACGTCACTCCGGGAGATCAGAATCAGAATCAGAATTTCACAATATAATTTTTATTTATTTCAATATTTCTAGTTTTACTAGTTTTTTTTCCCCTTGTTGCTCTCAGTGAAGGTGAACACTTTTTCCCCTTGATACTTCCCCTGCTTCTGCTTTTTTTCCTGCGAACCTTTTGAAGCCTCCTTTTACACGTCTTCCGAATTGTAAATTATCGATCTGGTCAGCTGGTCTCTCAATGCAATTGATCAATTTTTCTCAATGAGGAGACAGGGAAAAGGAGAGCCCTCCTGTCCCAATGGGACACTTGCAGCCAGATATGAAATGGATTCCTGGGGGCAGTGGAAGATCGTGTGTCTGTCCATATTGTCGGTCGAGGATGCTGAAGATGCGTACATAATTAGATTTATGACAATAGGATTTCTGCTTTTTGGAGTGGATGTATACCTGGCATATCAACAAACTTGAAAAATGTTGACAGTTGTTCTGGCCATTGTGAAGCTGCTTGGTCTGTGTGAGGGAATGTGCCAAGCCGTGAACACTCAGACTCAAATGCTGTGTGAGCTGAGCCGTAAGCTGGACACAATTCTTGCTGAGAATCACAAGCTACTTGTAGCTCCTGAATCTCACTGGCAGGAAGAAATTAACCTTGGAAAAGTTACTGGTTCGGCTCAGTGGTACTGACCACAAAGTTTGCCTGTTTGGAGTTGCTATTGAGATGTACCAGTGAGACAGATGGGAAAGTAATCAAAACAACTGTTGTTATCTGAATCTGGATCCCAATGGTGGGCACAGCCCGCTAGAGGCCGCTAAAGCGCTAATCCGCTTATAGCCAGTGTTGTTTTTGACAGCCATTTTGATATCAGTTTTAGTCATAGTCTTTTAGACTAAAATACTTCTTAGTTTTAGTCTGTTTTAGTCATTTCTATATTTAATGGTTTTAGTTCAGTTTAAATCGACAAAAACTTAAAAAATTTAAGTCTAGTTTTAGTCTTTAAAAAAAAAAAGAAAACATATTAGTCAGCTAAAAAAAGTTAATTTTGGGTTTAGTTCCTCTTTAAAGTATGTTGAACAAACAGGCAACACATAGGCAACATACAAAATGAAGGTAAAAAACAGAATATAGACATAAAAACGTCGCAGATAATAAATATAACGACCAACCTGTGTTGGTAAATGGCTGTTTGAACCATCTTTCTATACATACATTGTTCAAAGATTAGAGGAAATTTGACTTCCATCTAATTTCTGTGCAAAACGTTAGGTCTGAAATTGTTAAGTGTTTTTGAAATGTTATAAATAAACACTATAGATAACCAATTAAAACATAACACACTGCTGCCTGCATCGCTTCACACGTCCTCCACAGAACGACAGAAATATCTGCACTTAGTGAAAAAAGAGAGCCCCCCATTTAAATGAGATTGGGTCACGTCAAAGAGGATTACATCTGTGGGTGGATCAGGCCTCAGTGGACAGCATTTGCCACAATATTATTTTCACTTTTGCAGGCATGACAGCCGATAAAAAAAGTTCAAGTCCACAATATTTGGGTTGTCAAGGCCAAAAAGAAAATGACACTGGGTAAAAAAAATAATGAATAAATGAAAAAGAAGGAAATTGTATCTGTATTATAGTTCAGAAAGTCTATTTTTTTTATTTTTTGCTCGTTATTCTATTGCACAATTCATAATCCAAATCAAAATAATAATAAATGGAGCACTGAGTTTGTCACTGAAGATTATAGAATTTATCTGACAATACTTTATGCAGTTATTATAAATCAAGTCAGCTGTTTTGTCGACCAGTCATCATCTCGAAGGGAGAGGTAGTTTTTATTTTAATCACGATGGTTACTGAACAACACGATAAAAATCCACTTTTTGGATGAGTTTTGTACCTGCATGTGACAAACGCTGAAATAACTTCATTTATTTACTCTCTGAAGAAAAAGAACGGCTTTTTCTCCGGTGAGTGTGAGTCACGGCTGAGTTCTTAACTCAAGTAGTCATGGGAGTTGTAGTTCTTTCCCTCTGACCTATCACAGTGTCTCTACACAGCCCCGACAACCAATCACAATACATAAACAAACGCCACGGCCATTTTGAACAGAAAGTAGCTATCAGTTAGCAAAAGTTTCCGGACTTTTCAACACATAAAAACGCTTATAAACAGAGCAGTAAAATTCTGAAATATAGCAAATCACATTCTACAGTTACACTAAGATCAACGCTCAGCAACACAGCGATTCAACTGTCGAAAACAACGACGGACTCTCTCGGAACCGTCTCGAACCGTTCGGTCCACAGCAGATCCTGGACACACCAAACCACTGAGCAGAAAAAGTTTCTGACAGCATATGCTTGTATACCCGCTTCAAATGCAATAACTACACAACAGCACTTCCTCGCAGTTGTTATAAATGAGCTTATTAGGCAAAAAGTTGACGCGGAGGTCAAACGTGAATGCGCTATTCTGTGACAAGTCAGCAGCAGTGAGTCCAAACAAACAGAACCTGACCCACACACACAGCAGCGACAATTCTATGACCCAAACAGCTTCAAACAAGGACAGGATTTATATAAAAAAATACATACATTCGGTTCTTCTCTTCTCACAGTTGGGTTAAATACAAAATAAGTCCATAAATCTTTTCTGGGCTGGCGGCCGGCCGGCCACCGACCGAGCCCCTTCGTGCAACATGCAGCATCTTCCATGGTCCAGTTTGAAAAGGAAGTCACAGGTGAGCGGCGCGCAGCGCGTGGCCATGCTGCATCAAGACCGCGGTGGTGGGCGTGACCAAACAGCTGACTTTCCGACACATTATGGGCACTTGGGCAGAAATATAAATTATTGATTGAACGAAACATTTTCGTTCAGTCTCGTCTCGTCTAACGAAAACTCACACACATTTCGTCACGTTTTAATCATTAAAGAGCAATGATTATTTAGTTACCGTTTCATTATTGTCATGAAAAAAGGGGGCGTTAACGAAAAATTTACGTCAGCGTTACGTCAACGAAAACAACACTGTCAGACACTGTACCTGAACGCATCAGACACTGTACCTGAACGCATCAGACACTGTACCTGAATGCATCAGACACTGTACCTGAATGCATCAGACACTGTACCTGAACTCATCAGACACTGTACCTGAACGCATCAGACACTGTACCTGAACGCATCAGACACTGTACCTGAACGCATCAGACACTGTACCTGAACGCATCAGACACTGTACCTGAACGCATCAGACACTGTACCTGAACGCATCAGACACTGTACCTGAACTCATCAGACACTGTACCTGAACTCATCAGACACTGTACCTGAACTCATCAGACACTGTACCTGAACACATCAGACACTGTACCTGAACGCATCAGACACTGTACCTGAACGCATCAGACACTGTACCTGAACACATCAGACACTGTACCTGAACTCATCAGACACGGTAACTACACCTGAACGCATCAGACACTGTACCTGAACACATCAGACACTGTACCTGAACTCATCAGACACTGTACCTGAACACATCAGACACTGTACCTGAACGCATCAGACACTGTACCTGAACGCATCAGACACTGTACCTGAACACATCAGACACTGTACCTGAACGCATCAGACACTGTACCTGAACACATCAGACACTGTACCTGAACGCATCAGACACTGTACCTGAACGCATCAGACACTGTACCTGAACACATCAGACACTGTACCTGAACTCATCAGACACGGTAACTACACCTGAACGCATCAGACACTGTACCTGAACACATCAGACACTGTACCTGAACTCATCAGACACTGTACCTGAACACATCAGACACTGTACCTGAACGCTTCAGACACTGTACCTGAACGCATCAGACACTGTACCTGAACACATCAGACACTGTACCTGAACTCATCAGACACTGTACCTGAACGCATCAGACACTGTACCTGAACACATCAGACACTGTACCTGAACTCATCAGACACTGTACCTGAACACATCAGACACTGTACCTGAACGCTTCAGACACTGTACCTGAACGCATCAGACACTGTACCTGAACACATCAGACACTGTACCTGAACTCATCAGACACGGTAACTACACCTGAACGCATCAGACACTGTACCTGAACACATCAGACACTGTACCTGAACTCATCAGACACGGTCTACACCTGAACGCATCAGACACTGTACCTGAACTCATCAGACACTGTACCTGAACACATCAGACACTGTACCTGAACGCATCAGACACTGTACCTGAACGCATCAGACACTGTACCTGAACACATCAGACACTGTACCTGAACGCATCAGACACTGTACCTGAACTCATCAGACACTGTACCTGAACGCATCAG
The DNA here is from genome assembly GCA_038048925.1 of Garcialebias charrua. Taxonomy (NCBI): domain Eukaryota; kingdom Metazoa; phylum Chordata; class Actinopteri; order Cyprinodontiformes; family Rivulidae; genus Garcialebias; species Garcialebias charrua. The sequence continues at coordinate 24,103 of JBBPBX010033991.1, forward strand.
ACACTGTACCTGAACGCATCAGACACTGTACCTGAACGCATCAGACACTGTACCTGAACGCATCAGACACTGTACCTGAACTCATCAGACACTGTACCTGAACGCATCAGACACTGTACCTGAACACATCAGACACTGTACCTGAACGCATCAGACACTGTACCTGAACGCATCAGACACTGTACCTGAACACATCAGACACTGTACCTGAACACATCAGACACTGTACCTGAACTCATCAGACACTGTACCTGAACTCATCAGACACTGTACCTGAACGCATCAGACACTGTACCTGAACGCATCAGACACTGTACCTGAACTCATCAGACACTGTACCTGAACGCATCAGACACTGTACCTGAACACATCAGACACTGTACCTGAACTCATCAGACACTGTACCTGAACGCATCAGACACTGTACCTGAACGCATCAGACACTGTACCTGAACGCATCAGACACTGTACCTGAACGCATCAGACACTGTACCTGAACGCATCAGACACTGTACCTGAACACATCAGACACTGTACCTGAACGCATCAGACACTGTACCTGAACGCATCAGACACTGTACCTGAACACATCAGACACTGTACCTGAACTCATCAGACACGGTAACTACACCTGAACGCATCAGACACTGTACCTGAACACATCAGACACTGTACCTGAACTCATCAGACACTGTACCTGAACACATCAGACACTGTACCTGAACGCTTCAGACACTGTACCTGAACACATCAGACACTGTACCTGAACACATCAGACACTGTACCTGAACTCATCAGACACTGTACCTGAACTCATCAGACACTGTACCTGAACGCATCAGACACTGTACCTGACATCACATCAGACACTGTACCTGAACACATCAGACACTGTACCTGAACTCATCAGACACTGTACCTGAACACATCAGACACTGTACCTGAACTCATCAGACACTGTACCTGAACTCATCAGACACTGTACCTGAACTCATCAGACACTGTACCTGAACGCATCAGACACTGTACCTGAACGCATCAGACACTGTACCTGAATGCATCACACACAGCACCAGACCCTGAACTCATCAGACACTGTACCTGAACTCATCAGACACTGTACCTGAACACATCAGACACTGTACCTGAACGCATCAGACACTGTACCTGAATGCATCACACACAGCACCAGACCCTGAACTCATCAGACACTGTACCTTTAGGTTACTTGTGTAACCCTGTTCTCAGAGTAGCATGAGTCCCCTGCACATTCCTCTAAAACATTTATCTCATTACGCCAGTCCTGATTGGCTGATGATCGCCTGCATCACCTACTCTCAAGTAGCATGCGCTATTACACAGCATCATTTAAAGTAAACACCTCTTCTTTGCCCCAGCAAGAAGTGTTGTCTTGTGAGGCACCTCACACATGCTACTCTGAGAACAGGAGTTACACAGTAACCTAAAGTTCTCATTCGTAGCATTTGTTTTGATGTCTCACCAACCATGTGATATGGAGGCTCCTGTAGTGCCAGACAGCTTACCTCTAGCAACCACCAGCACTTAAAGAGGAACTAAACCCAAAATTAACTTTTTTTAGCTGATAAACTCCCTAGAATGTGTATAAAATGTTATCTAGCACTATGGCTGTGTTTATTCTCACATAATTGTGCATATCTGTGTAAATTGGCAATATTTGGCAATATTTGGTCTAAAAATGTGTTTACGGTAGTTCTATGGGTTGAACTGGTGGATTACACCTTAATTTTCTTATTTGTGCAAACGCTCATGTGTGATGTCACACAGGTGGTTCAAGCAGAGCCAATCCCCTGCAGAGATGAGAAGTGCATACCTTATATGGAAGTGCTGCATTTCACTCCTGACAAGCGGTTTTATTTTTCTTTTCATTTTCATTGTTTTAGGCCTTTGGTTTTGGATGGAATGGGTGGAATAGATAAATACATCTACATGTTTATTCTTTGTTGTTGCTTGGTGTATGTTGTTGGCTAGAGGTTTAATTTGTTTTAGGTTGTTGCAGGTGGAGGCGTGAACAAAAGCACAACTCTACCTCCACCCTTCCTTGTCTCTCGACACGCCCATTTTCAGGGAGATTTTGGAAGGAGGAGTTACCGATCCACAGGGTGTGGAGTTGCTCTTTAAATGTGCCCACTTTGTTCCAGCAAAGGCCCAGATTTTAAAAAGGCCACGTTGGGAACAGAGACATCCAACTTGTAAAATCGAGCAAAAGCAAGTGGTGAGGACCAGTTCACTGCTGTGTATACAGGTATGTCCTGAACAAAGATCCCTTTAAAAAGGGCCCAGGATGCAGCTTGGCAGTGGATGGCCATGGGCACGTAGGCGCACAAGCGTCTAAAGGCCCTGGCTTGTATAGGACAGCAATTGCTCCTACAATGCAGTTTGTGATGGGCTTGCTCTTAAAAAGTTTCACCCATGACACAAAGAGCTGATCACTTCTAGAAAGCTGCTAGTCCTGTTAGAGTAGGTACCGTATTTTCCGCCATACACGTCGCACCACAGTATAAGTCGCATCTATTATGCATCACCGCTGACGTGTCGCATACGTTATGTAGTGCTGGACAATAATTTGATATTGATATACAGGGAACCCCCGACGTACGGTGCCCGCGACCTACGACAACCCGGACCTACGAACGTATCATATTTAATAATTTAATAAAAAAATAAAAAATAAAGAATCTTTTTTTTATTCGTTTGTTTAAATGTTATTAATTTCATGTGTACAGCACTTTTTTGCAGCTGTGGGTTGTTTTAAAGGCTTTATAAATAATATTTTTAATAAAAATGATAAGTTTTTCTCATAATTGCGCAACTTCCGGCCGTTCCAGGAAATGCCCCGGCAGCCATTTTAGGTAGGTCTGTGTGGTCCCGGCAGCTGGCTGTGTTTGTTCCAGGATTGCCTCATATGGATAAATTACTGGCTGGAATTGCTCTGTGAACTCTGTGGCGTCTCAGCCTGGAGCAGCAGCCGCGGATCGATCGCTGATCGCTCAGTCATGCGCCGCACCGCCATGCGAACACCAGCTCATGGCCTGGCTAACATGCAGCTAGCAGAAGCTAACACAGGCCTCGAGCAGCTGCCGTGGTTCGCTGCTCGGCCCGACAAAATCAACGCATGGCAACCTAAGATGTCGGCTTTGACCATCTCAAAGTAAGAAATTATATTTTTATTTATTCTGTATTAATTAATTATTTTATTCTGTAATAATTTTACAGTATTGAATGTGCTATGCTGAATAGCAATGTTTAACATTACTGCACACTACTGTACATGCTGTACAGTTACTGTGTGTGTTTATGGATGAATGTGTGGTGTAATGTGTTAGATAAGTGTTTGTAAATAAAGTTCTGTGCATGTTTATGGCCCAGTATGTCCGCTTGTTCAGTCTCATGCCGATAAATGTGTGTGCGGGGCTCCGTTAGCGTTATTTCCGCGACGTACGAACGAAACCAGGACCTACGAACAAGACGTTATTTTCACCCCCGAGCTACGGCAGAATCGAGCTGCGAACGGTCCTTAGGTCCGGAACTCGTTCGTAACTTGCGGGTTTCCTGTATCTCGCAATATACTTTTATTCAATAACGATGATATGAATTTTAAGCATATTTTCGATATTTCGATAGGATTTTACAGCGTTTCACTGATACTTTTCTTTTTCTGTTCGGGTTGAAGCGGCTGCTTCAGTTTCAATCCGGACAGAAAATCCTGTGTCACAAAAACCCAAGTGCATGGTGACGTAGATATTACGCAGTGCTTGAGTCCACCAGCAGGCGTTAGCAGTAGCAGGTCTTATAAGCTAAGCTAATCTCCAATGCGCATTAAGTTTTCGCTTCAAAACGAGTGCCCATGACCCTCAGAATGTGACTGAACAAAGTTTTACAAGTGAAGAGAAAGAGATGACATCACTGATAAGAGAGGAAAGACTAATTGGCCGTTGTGGAAGTGGTTCGTCTTTCTAAGATCTGTTAAAACTGCAGGTTTCTTCTGCAGCGAGGTCTTACTCTGTCTCTTTATGCTGCAAAATGTGACGGAGAGTTGTTCTAACTAGCGGTGGGAACATTAACTTGTTTAATCTGAAGAGTTTCCACTCGATAGAATATGATGAGAGTCAGAAGATGAAGCACAATAAAGTTTGAGCCATGTCCCTGAAACTACGACGTACTGAAACAAACACCCCCAGCGCTTCATGTTTTTTTTTAAAGGGGACCACAGATAGGTCTTTAAAATTTTTATGGTATGTCTTAGGCTTGTTATAGATTAACCGATTCGACCGGATATCCGGTTTGACAAGCTAGCGATGTGGTTGCATCGGTAGCAGCCACGTAAACCGACAGCAACCAGCCACAAATCCAGAGATGAACCGGTTAAAAAGACACGGACCGGTTACGGACCGGTTATCGCGAGACTTGCTGGGTTTACAATGCGTTTCTAAAACAACGCGAGAGCGAAGCTATTCTCACGCATGCGCCATAGCTCACCAAGAGCACGAGCGAGCATGGAT
>JBBPBX010033992.1:11559-32907 GCA_038048925.1 Garcialebias charrua
GGCGACACTTACAGGTGATTCTGAGAAACTGAAGCCCCACAGTCTGTGGTTGACTTTAAGAGCGGCTTGAAGACCTTTCTTTTCAACCGAGCATACTCTACCTCCTCATGATTCTACTTTTGATCTTAGCTGATACTGTTATTGATTTTAATTGTTTTATTATTTGTTTTATTGACATTTAATTCTGTTGCACCTTGTAGCACTTTGAGATTTTCATTAATGAAAAGTGCGTTATAAATTGAATTTATTATTATTATTATTATTATTATTATCGCTGATGGCAGCAAAAAATCATCACATTGCCACCATGCTGACTAGGGACTGCAACAATGGCTCATTGGCCAATCACCTTCTGGCCTCTCCTCCTCCTTTTGGTTAGATTGAACCCAGCTTCATCCATATAACTACAAAGTATATTAATATAGTTATTCTGAGGAATCCAGTTGAAACACTCCCTATGGAAAAATACATAAAGATGTGTGTAAGTGGTGCAGAAAGACAGACTTATCTCTTCCTGACTGCCTAAGAGCTCCACAGTCACTGGTTGACTTTAAGAGCGGCTTGAAGACCTTTCTTTTTAACCAAGCATACTCTGCCTCCTCATGATTCTATCTTTGATCTTAGTTGATACTGTTATTGATTTTATTTGTTTTATTACTTGTTTTATTGACATTTAATTCTGTTGCACTTTGTAGCACTTTGAGATTTTCATTAATGAAAAGTGCATTATAAATTGAATTCATTATTATTGTTATTATTATTATTATCATGTAGAGAAGATTGCAGTATTGAACACGTACCTGTACATACTGGAATATTTGTTCCTTGACCCTCTCTGAGTTGCAGTCAAAGGGTACTTGCACAGGCACTTAATCCACATCCTGTTACATTTTAGGACACAATCAGTGGTGTATAGGCTGACACTGTTGATGCCTTCAAAATTCTTAGTCTTCAGTGATTTTCTGCTATATTTCAAGCAGTTTTGTTGCATTGTTCTGATGGGCCATGTCAATGATGAGGGTCTCTTGGTGTAGGGAGAACATAGATGTCTCCCCCTACACCCCCAACCCCACCCCACCACCCACCCACCCCGGTGTGGCAGACTTATTATCCTACAAAAAGCATGCAGTTACCAAACAATATATGCAGTGCTAGGCCTGCACATATATGGGAAAATACATGTAATGAAACATCATATTTCAGAACTGTAATGTCATACTGTAAACATGCAGCACAACTTATTGTACTTTGTAATGAAAAACTCAATTACATGTTCTCCTCTCTGTATCTTTAGATTATGGTGGACACAATTAATCTTCTTAGATTGGGCTGAACTTGAAGTCCCACTTCCATCATTGTCAAACTATGGACAAGGACATGGTCTATAACCGTTGCCCATATTTCATTTGAAATAATTGTTCTGTCTCATTCCAACTCTTGCTCTTACTCTCTGATTGATTAGTGAAACTTCAATGACGAGTACTTCTTGTACTGGCTTATATTGGTATGTTCACATCATTAGCCACATGTTTTATCATTTTTGAGTTGCTGTGTTTAAGTTGAGACACATGTGCTTTAATTGAGTTTCACTTTTACTACATGTGCTTACCATTATGCAACCCAAGTGCATCACAGTGCAAAATGTGTTTTAGTGAAGGGAAATATGTTTACAAGTTGTGTCTAAAGAGGTGAAAAGTTCTGCCAAAAAGGTGAAAATTTCAAGAAATGGGTCCAGCGCACTGAGCATTTGGTTCAGACAACAGTGTTTAGTGTTTTAGCAATTGATTGAAAACTGCAAACTACAAACATTCATAATCAAGAAGACATGGAAAAGAAACAAGGAAAATACAAAAAGAGAAGACACAAAATAATCAGATTACATTTACATAATTTGAGATTTTTTGTTTATTTGTTTTAAAAATTCTGTTCAGTTTAAAATGAATTTACTTGCTGTTTTATTTGAATGCATCCTTTACTTGGTTCTATCAGTTTAGGATTGCCCCGTTTTTTGATCCACACCTGGGTGTAGTTGTACCTGTCACACATCTGTTTTGCAATGGTCATCTCCATATTCCATTCAGTTTATGTATACTGTATAGCACCAAATCACAACAGAAGTTGTCTCAGGACACTGAACAGAAACATTCACATACATACAAAAGCCACTTACTTAGTAATGAGTAATTTACACCTCTAGGTTTTAAATTCTGAGTTTCACATTGTATTTTGCGCTTTTGAGAATTTTTCCAGCTTAGATTGTCTAATAATTTTGATCTTTCAATATTAGTTTGTTGAGCTCTGAGCATGTGCAATTTTTTTGTTATTAATACTTCTGAACCATAAATCAACCCAACAAAGTTAAGTCAGGTCCTCTGAAACCGTCCAGAGGACTTGACAACTTTGATGTTTTTTTTAAAATCTGGATGATTGAGCATGAACCTGGATCTTACATGTCAACATTTGGATCTTTGATTTACTCAGTGTGCCAGTAATGCATTTATCAAATAAATGTGTAAAAGGACATGTAGCAGCACAGTGGTATGAGTTTTTGCTTTTGCAAACTTAACTCTTTCTCACTTTTTACACAGAACATTTGCAAATTGATATTGTTTCACTTGTTCAGATTTAGTGTTTTTGTAAGGAAGAGCCGATAAGATTAGGTAAAAAAAAATCCTCAGAGGAAGCGCAATCTAGGAACAGATCATCCTTCTGATCCCTTTAATCTTTCAGAATCCCCGTGAACAAAGTCTTTTTGATAAGAAAAAAGAAAACATGAACGTTATGTTGAATGTTAATGTCCTTCCCAGACTTTTGTCATCACAATTAGCGCACGTACAAGTGTTTTCTAATCACAGTAAACTGTTTCCATATTTTTATTACATTGTTTGTTTATGGTTGTGTAATGAATCTCCCAGTAAAACCGCAGTCACCCCTGTGGTTCCATTCTGATGAGGGCAGCTCCCTCCATAATGGGTTGCTAATAAAGAAGGGCCACTAAATTAATGACTGTAAAATGACTCATCTCCAGTAATGCAAGGAGGCAACTTACTGGGAAACAAGAATTAAATGAAGTTGTAGTGTATTCACCTCCTCTCATTTCTCTACTTCTCCCCTTCTCTGCTCGCTGCAGGAAACCTCCCCAACCACCACACAAAAAAGGGAGGAAAAGAAACCCACCCGTTACATTTTGTCTTCTGCATCCTCTTCAATTGTTAGTTTACAGATTATATTAGGATGATCATGTGTGGTGCATAGTTGCTGCAGGGAAAAGAGGGGAGGGGGCTGCTGTAGAGGGGAATAAACAAGCTCGACTTCACCTCCCTTTGCTCTGCCAGAAGGGAGGGGGCATGGGCAGAGTAATTGGAAAATATGCCTCCCTCTCACTGAAAGACCCCCCTCAGTCAACCCCTCTAAACTTGATCCTCTTTACTGCCTAACCAAACACCCCATTCGCCTGTATGATTAAATGCAAAGACCATCCAGCCATTGGTGGTTTGAGAGGGGGTGAAGGAAGCAGTTTATGTTAAAAGAGAAAAACCTTCTCTTAAAGGGGACCACATATAGGTCTTTAAAATTTTATGTTATGTCTGTGTGCTATCTTGACAATATTAATTCATTTTAATACACAAAATAATTCTTAGATAATCAATTATACCCTTTTTAATTCTGCCATTTTTAACTTTCGTTTTGAACGACCGGTTTCTGATACTGAGTTCTGAAGTCCACGCCCTTCAACGATCTGTTTACGCCCTCTGTAACAGCCAGTATCTGTAATGTGTTGTTGTTTTAAAATTAGCTCTTTTTTTATTACTCATTTGACTTACTGTTAGTGCTAGCTTAAGATAACTTACCGAAACCCGTCTGAGCGCGCCGCAATTTGCTGCTCCTTTTAGCATTAGACCACCCGAATCCGAAGCTAATGTTAGCTTGTTCCTCTTCCGGTGTTCGCCAGCTCCGCTCGTTGCACGCGGCGATTTTGGGAGTTATCGCTGTTCCAGTCAAGACAACACAAAGTTCACCAAGTGTCTCCCATAAATTAATCCATAAGGAGAAGGTCCTCGCTGCTGCAAGGCTGCTGCGAGGCTGAAATGAGGCTGTACAGTTGAAGCTCCGCTCCATCGCGCCAGAAGAGGGTCCCGTTGCCGCCAGTCCCTACGCCGGCAGTCTGCTCGTTTTATTTCTACCGGCTGCGCGTTGGAAGCGATCGCAAATACACTAAAAATTGAACTAAAACATAAAAATAACAATTATACTTTATTTATAAAGCCATTTTAAAAAAACAAAACAGCTGCAACAAAGTGCTGTACACATGAAATTAAGAACATATAAACAAAAGATGAGATGAAATCATGAAAAACAACAGTCATGTGTTTAATACAGAAGTGGGTTTGAGCCTAACCAGGGGTTGCTAGGTGAGGGGCTGGACTCATGTTGGGGTGGGTTGTCCTCTCGCTTGTGACGTCACATGCGAGAGTATTTTAAAACGAAACGTATCTTATCACAGTAAAATAAATCTACTTAGAGTAAATATACCACTGGGTGCTTTTTTTTGGCACAAGGACTGTTTTTTTATGAAGTAAATACCCAAAGTTGAGTAAAAAAAACATTAAAAAGTGAATTTTGCATGTGTGGTCCCCTTTAACAGAGGAGGAGGTCTCAGATTTCAACTTCCAAAAACTTATAATGCAGCTTTCACACCTGATGGGAACAGAGGAGCCTCAGCAGTAAATTGGACTAACAAAGACCTTAAGAAACCCCTACTGTTAAAGGTGTGAGGTGTGATTTGTCAATCTACATAGGTATGTGTGTATCTTATCTCACTCAGCCTTTAAAACCTGATCTCCACACTCTCTGCGCTTTGAACTGAGAAAACTCCTCGGATGAAGAGCAAAACATCTTCTTTTACTAATAAAGTCCAGTTGTTTTTGTATTGAAAGTTTTTAAAATACATCCGTCCAATCATATTTAGCTTGTTCCAGAGTCGGGTCGCAGTGGCAGCAGCTTGAGCAGGAAGGTCTACACATCTTTCCACAGCCACCTCTTCCAGCTCTTCAAGGAGGATTTCAAGGCGTTGAAGGCCAGCCAAGAGGTGCAGTCTCACCAGCATGTCCAGGATATTTTCCTGGGTCTCTTCCTGTGTTGACGATGCATGAAAATCCTATGGGAGGCGTCCAGGAAACATCTTTACAAGATGCCTGAACCACCTCAACTGGCTCCTCTTGATGTGGAGGAGCAACGGTTCTACTCCAAGCCTCTTCCGGATAACTAAACATCTCACCCTATTGCAGTGGTGTAGTCTACATTTTTGTACTGGGTATACTGTGCTTAGAAACTGAAGTACACTGGTTAGAGCAATGTAGTCATCCATTTATTTTGATTTATAAGTAGGGTTGGGCATCGAGAATCGAGAATCGTTCGGAACCAGGACTAACTGTCCGGTTTTCCCGGAATCGATCAAAATATTAATTTGCGATTCCTATTTTCGATGCTAGTTAGCCGACCGGAAGTATCCGCCACCGAAACCCAACGAAGAAGAATCCACCGGAAGTGTGCACCCGAGATCTAAAGCTTACTAATTAATAAAATGACCAGTCAGGTCAGTGCAGCACTTGCAATAATTTTCTATCATGCAAAGGAGGGTGGAGAAGTAAAATAGTGTCCCGTCTTTGACGCGCTCCACCGGATTATTTTCGCTTCGTATCCGACCGGAAGTACAGAGTGGTCCGTCTGCAAAACGCTCCGCCGAACTTTTCGCTAATCGCTACCTCTTCGTTTCCATCAGGTAAATAAATAAACTATAAACTACATCTCATACCAACATTAAGGCAGCTAACAAGTTATACTCCGCTTAAAGCGGTAAGTCAGCTCAAATACAAACACGATGCTAACGTTAGCTTGTATTTTTTTTCTTAGACAAACGACCTGAAATGGCTTCACAGTGTTCACCAGCGTCCAAGGTAAAAACGTCAGTGTTAACTGAATGAAGAGTGCCACAGAACAGTTACAGCATATGTTGTGAAAAGGTTGCATCCCTTTTCAGATGTGAATTCAACCATGGATTGCACTTACATTGCACTCAAATCCAACACTTATTAACATTCTTAATCCATTTAAAGTTCTCTGTGTCTTTTAAAATGTCTAAATGTCTCTAGTTTTCAGTATTATATAATTTCTGTTTATGTTCTCTTTCATTCCATTATGAGTGAATGTCACAGTTTGAAGAATTATTGAATAGGTTAGTTAGGCAATAACAACAGAGCTAATAATTGTACACATTCTCAGTCTTAAAAATGATTTAATAATCTCTTTTTACTGATAATACTGATAAACCTGTTGTTTGTTTAGGAACTTCCTGCAGTCTGTCCAGAAAGTCTCCACTGGAGGAGCGTTTTGCTGAGGAAGAGGCACAACATAATTTCACAACTCCATGTCCATGAAGAAACAAATGGAGAGAGGGCTGCAGATACCAGGACATCCCACCAGCTGTTCTGTCTGAGGATCCTGCTGCTGTGGTGGAACCAGGTTAGCCCATCAGTGGGAGCTCAGTAACATGACTGCAGCATCAGACACTGGACAATATTATATGTATAATAATAATAATACAGGGAACCCCCGACCTACGAACGAGTTTGGGACCTAAGAACCGTTCGCAGCTCGATCCGTTCGTAGGTAGGGGGTGAAAATTATATTAAAAAAAAAAAATTATTCATTCATTCATTCATTCAACCTTTATTTATCATGCTAACGGAGCGCGCGCACACATTTAAGCATGTAAAGTAGTGTACTGTAATGTTAAACATTGCTATTCACATTTACAGAATAAATAAAAATATATTTTCTTACTTTGAGATGGTCAAAGCCGACATAGGTTGCCATGCGTTGATTGTTTTCGGGCCAAGCAGCGCGGGGGCCGGCAAGCCACCGCAGCTGCTCCAGACCTGTGTTAGCTAGCTGGCTAGCTTCTGCTAGCCAAGCCATGAGCTAGTGTTGGAGCGGCGGCGCGATCAATCTGCAGCTGCTGCTCCAGCCGCTGCTCCAGCCTGAGACGTCCACAGAGCTATTCCAGCTAGTAATTAATCCACATGATGCGATCCTGGTCACCAGTGTTCAAAAGGCCGGCTCCCGTGTTAGCTCCAGTGTTAGCTCTGGAGCTAGCCAGGCCGGAGGTGTAGCCAGGCCGGCCGGAGGTGTTCGCACGGCGGCCTGGCACGATCGGCGATAAATCCGCTGCTGCTTGAGACATCCACAAAGTTCACAGAGACGTTTCCAGCTAGTAATTAATCCATATGAAGCCATCCTGGTCACCAGTCTTCGTCCGGCTCTCGGCAGCTAACCTAAGATGGCGTCCGGTGTTCTACATTAATTTGTGACCGGAGACCCCAGTGACTGAACCTAAAATAGCGTCCGGTGTTCTACATTAATTTGTGACCGTGTAAACTGAAGACCTACTTCCTGTTGCCCAAAATTGCTCAAAAATTGCTCAAAAATGATCAGAAATGATCTTTTTTATCATAATTATTATTTATAAAGCCTTTAAAACAACCAGAGCTGCAACAAAGTGATGTACACATGAAATTAAGAACATTTAAACACAAAAAAAAAAAAAAAAAAAAAAATTTTTTTTTTTTTTAATTCATATTTTTATTAAATATGATATGTTCGTAGGTCCCGTGGTTCGCAGGTCGATGGGGTCGTAGGTCGGGGGTTACCTGTAATAATAATAATAATAATATATGTTGGTGAGTCCATGTTGGCTCTAATCTGCCCTGTGAGAAATTCATAGTAAATGTAACAAAAAGGAAAAAGTTCATAGCATTAAATTCAAACAGAAGTTCAAATTATTTCATCCTGAAATAACTCTGGCTAACTACTGTAGCTTTTTTATAACATGGAGTTAAACTCAAAGTAGTCTCCTCAGATAAATAGTGTTACCATTATTTTTATATTAAAGTTTCTGTTAACTTATTATTTTTATATTTGATTGTTTTTTGTTCAGTGCCCTGAGACAACTTCTGTTGTGACTTGGAGCTATACAGTATAAATAAACTGAACTGAATTGAATTGACATGTCATTTTTTAACCCCGCCTACAAAAAGAATCGGAATCGAGAATCGAAAAGAATCGGAATCGAAACGGAGAATCGGAACCGGAACCGGAATCGCTCAAATTCTAACGATGCCCAACCCTATTTATAAGCATATTGAACATTTCCTAAATTTTCTGATGCTTTTATTTAAATTAATGTACAACAAACTTTGTTCAACAGTTGGCTTTTTATTAAAAACGTGTTATAGATTTTATAAAACAGTATCAAAGCAAAAACATGTTCAAGTACAGTATCAAGTAGTAAGTACTGAAGTATTAATTATACTAAAACAGGTTGAACCAACTCAATGTGTCTATAAAATGTTCCAAATGTGTTGACAATGACATGAGACCAATAATGTGTCACGTATCAATGGGCACTTTTAAGTGGGTACGCTGAAATTCCCAAACTTTTCTAGTGGGTATACTCTGTATGCCCACTTATCGCATAGACTACACCACTGCCCTATTACCAAGGGAGAGTCCAGCTACCCTGCATAGAAAATTCACATTGACTGCTTGTATGCACAGTCTTGTTTTTTTTTTTTTTGTCACTACTCAGAGTTTGTGATCGTAGGTGAAGGTAGGAATGTAGACCGGCCAATAAACAGAGCCATGCCTTGCAGCTCAGCTACTACTTCACTATATGGACCAGCATAGTGTCTGCAATACTGTGGAAGCTGCAACAATCCATTTGTCAATTTCACGCTCAATTCTTCCCTCAGTCGTAAATAAATCCCAGTATACTTGAACTCTTCCACTTGAGGCAGCACCTCACTTCCAACCCAGAGGGGGCAATCCACCCTTTTCTGACCCTTTGTTTTGTTTTGTTTTGTTTGAAAAAGAAAGAAAAAGACTATGAAAAAGACCTGATATGTGTATATAATACAGTACACATATCACACAGGTAATACACACAGGTAACATTCAGTATATGGGTACTGGTATATGAAACTCTGTTCCAGGACCACAAAATGTAAGAAACAGATTTTATCTGCTACTGCCAAAGTGCAACTCAGTAAGAGTGTTGCACGGTGAGTGTCTGTGTTAATCACGGATGCGCTCAAACAGCTGGAATCTGACCTGGATACGTGCAAATAGTTTTTAATTCAGGGACAAGATTGTCAACGCAAGCAATACACCCCAGCTGGCTGTTTTTATGTGGCTGCCGTTTAGTGACTTTTCTAATGGTACGTCGAGACCGAACAGCGTTTCAACTTCCAAAAAGCTCGTCACGCACGCAAGTGGACGCACTTGGTGTCCAGACCAGAACGCGAAACTGCTGCGGGGTGTGTGGGAGGAGCTTACCGGTATACCGAGTCCTCACTGCACTCCGCCAGGCGAGGAGCTTTTTATTTCTGTCTCTGTAGAGCAGACTTGACTGGTCGTGAAGGACTTGTCGCGAACACACAGCTACAATGAGTTTCTCTTCCATAGTCCATGACTCCGCGGGTTTTTTCTGTGTCCCACAAACAATACGTCACATAGTTGCGCAATCGTTTCCGCGTCACATAGGGACTCTCCCCCTCTCCCCCTGACCCCCTCTCTTCTCCCCCCGACTCTCCCTGATCAACCAATCAGGGAGAGTTGAACGGCGTTTGAATGTTTGAACCGCGAAATCTTCAGCTAAATCAACGTGTGCTTTGGAGGCTGACGCGGGTTCACGTGCACGGAAAAACGCTTTCCATCACGCTCAACACACACGTGACGTGACGCCCGACGCCAAGACGCGGCTGGAGGTCCTGATGTGAGCAGTTCTGTCCATCACAAAAGGTGTGTTTTTTTGTTTTTGCAGCAGTCATAGATGCAGAAGGTTTTGACACACAGGTGATGGATCGAGGCAGATGGAAAGACACCAGAGACAGGTAGGACTGACGTCCAGGACGACAGAGGTAGGACAGAGTGGACAGACGTCCATCCATGAGGAAAGTCCACGATGTGAACTGTGAAGAAATTATAGCAACACAAAAATGAACATGTGCACTTACAGCTGGACTATGACCTGCCTGCAAAGACAACATGAAAATGACAAACATCTTGTCCTTACATGACTGATGATGGTGACAAACTGATGGGACAGCAGCAAAGCTAGGTAGCAGGCAGGATGACAGAGGCAGGACAGAGTGGACAGACGTCCATCCATGAGGAAAGTCCACGATGTGAACTGTGAAGAAATTATAGCAACACAAAAATGAACATGTGCACTTACAGCTGGACTATGACCTGCCTGCAAAGACAACATGAAAATGACAAACTTCTTGTCCTTACATGACTGACGATGGTGACAAACTGATGGGACAGCAGCGAAGCTAGGCAGCAGGCAGGATGACAGAGGCAGGACAGAGTGGGCAGACGTCCATTCATGAGGAAAGTCCACGATGTGAGCTGTGAGCTGTGTAGAAATAACAGCAACACAAAAATGAACATGTGCACTTACAGCTGGACTATGACCTGCCTGCAAAGACAACATGAAAATGACAAACATCTTGTCCTTACCTGACTGATGATGGTGCAATGTGTAGATGGAGAGGTGCTAGAGGGAGGGAGGCAGGCAGGACAGAGTGGACACTTGTCCATCCATGAGGAAAGTCCACAATGTGAGCTGTGAGCTGTGTAGAAATTACAACAACACAAAAATGAACATGTGCACTTACAACTGGACTATGACCTGCCTGCAAGGACAACATGAAAAAGACAAACATCTTGTCCTTACCTGACTGATGATGTGCAATGTGTAGATGGAAAGGTGCTAGAGGGAGGTAGGCAGGCAGGTAGGACAGAGCAGACAACACACCATGAGGCAAGAGCAGCAGGTGGAGGTACAGTACCGTAGCCTGGTCCATGAGGCAAGAGCAGCAGGTGGTTCTGTTTAAACCCATACACATACGTCAACATCTACAGAAATGAAAACACAGCCAAGAACAACTTCTCCTTACCTGTGTGGTGTGGTGAAGAGTTGTGGAGATGGAGGAGAGGCTGGACCATGAGGAGAGAGCAGCAGGTTGGTTCTGTTGAAACCCACACACAGACGTGAACATCTACAGAAATGAAAACGCAGACAACAACAACTTCTCCTTACCTGTGTGGTGTGGTGCACATGTGTGGATGGACCAAGGGGGCGTGACGCTTTGGAGGCTGTCGAGAGAGAGGTGATGATTACAGTCGATGTAGCATAAAACAAAAAATAAAGGAAAAAACTTTGACATGTCTTTGCTGTACCTTTCCCGACGATGCTGTGGTGGTATGTGAAGGTGGGCAGGTCAGTGATGGGATGGTGGAGCTGGTGGAGAGGAGGTGGATGAGGAGGAGCAGCAGGCTGTGAACATAAGCAGATACAAATTGATTAACAGATGAAGTTACTGTGTGTAACATGACACAACTCTGAAAAAATAAAAATAACATTTCATTACTGTACCTGGAGGGAGGAAGCGGGGAGGGATGGGGCGTCTTTTACTGGAGAGAGGGTGAGCTTTCCATGGACTCCTCCTGGCTTGCTGCAGGAGGACTGGCTGGAGTTGGTTCTTCTGGTGGTGCACCAGCAGATCCTAGAGGAGCTGCAGAGGCCTTGGTGACGAACCTTAACATGCTGCTCTGCACAGCCTCTTGTTTCTTCTCGTCCAGGATCTGCTGGTAACACGCAAGCCGGCCCAAGATGACTCTTCGAGCCCTCTCAAACCTCTCCCCATCTTCGTCCTATGCCTCTAACCGGGCAAAGCCGCTTTGGTAGTCTTTGAACGCCAATGCCAACTCCTGCCGGCTGAAGGTCTTGGGTAGGTTAGGGTTGGCCTGCTCCTCTTCCTCAGCCAGGACATGCCTATTGAGAAGAATGAGGTCGTCCACTGACAGCTCCTGTCCTACTGAACCCAGAAGCTCTTGGACATCATCCACGTCCATCTGCAGATCCAGTGACCTGCCCATCCTCACAACGTCCTCAATGACATTGTCAACTTCCCTGGAATCGTGTAACTCCTGAACAAGCTGTGGACGCAGCTTTTTCCACACGCCGCTCATGTTGTTCTGAGTCACACGATTCCAGGAGTTATCAATGTTCACCACAGCATCGAGGATGTTGTATGTTCTCCATAAGTCTTTCAGGCTGACAGCTGGAGTAATTCCGGTTGCCTCCAAAGCGTCATGGAGGACCCTCTGGAGGTAGTACGCCTTAAACGTACTGATCACCCCCTGGTCCATCGGTTGGATCAGGGGGTGGTACACCACCTTGACATTCGTGTGAATGTCGGTGAGATCAGGGGGGTGTCCTAGAGCGTTGTCCAACACCAGTAGGACTTTAAAGGGAATCTTTTGGGAACTGCAAAAACGTCGGACATCTGGCACAAAATGTTGTTTAAACCAATTTAAAAACACTTCCAGTGTTACCCAGGCCTTCTTATTTGATGTCCAATAGACTGGAAGCTTTATTTTATCAATATGTTTGAAGGCTCTGGGGCTTTCAAATTGATAAATCAACAAGGGCTTGAGTTTGCAGGCCCCAGAAGCATTCCCCCCCAGCAGCAAGGTCAGGCGCTCCTTGCCAACTTTGTGACCTGGTGTTGTTCGCTCGTCTCTGCTAATGTAGGTCCTGTTGGGCAAACGCTTCAAGAACAGGCCTGTCTCATCGACATTAAACACTTGCTGGGTAGTGTACCCGCCGTCCCTGATGATCTCAGCCAGGGTGTCAGGGAATAATAATAATAATAATAATGAATTCAATTTATAATGCACTTTTCATTAATAAAAATCTAAAAGTGCTACAAAGTGTAACAAAGCAAAGATCAAAATAAAACAAGTGATAAAATCAAGTAAAATCAGTCATAATATCGACTAAGATCAAAGATAAAATCATGTGGATGCAGATTAGGCTTGCTTAAAAAATAAATAAAATAAAACAAGTGATAAAATCAAGTAAAATCAATAATGATATCAGCTAAGATCAAAGATAAAATCATGTGGAGGCAGAATAGGCTTGCTTAAAAAGAAAAGTCTTTATGCTGCTTTTAAAGTCAACCAGTGACTGTGGAGCTCTCAGGTCGTCAGGGAGGGAGTTCCACAGGCGGGGGGCAGCCACACAGAATGCTCGGTCTCCCATGGTCCTCAATTTGGTCCGAGGAATATGAAGGAAATTACTGTTCTGTGATCGTAGAGACCGGGTGGATGAATATGGTGCAAGAATGTCCTTTAGATAGTCAGGTGAAGTTCCGTGCAAGCATTGATGGGTAATGAGAGCAGTTTTGTACTGAATTCTGTAGGTGACAGGAAGCCAATGGAGGTTATGGAGAATGGGTGTAATATGTTCAAATTTACGAACTCTCAACAGAATCCTTGCTGCACTGTTTTGAATGTATTGAAGTTTCTGAAGGTTTTTGCCAGGGATACCAATAAACAGGGAGTTGCAGTAGTCGAGCCTGGAGGAGACAAAGGCATGGACGAGTTTCTCAGCATCAGGAAAAGTCAGAGATGGGCGAAGTCTGGAGATGTTTCGAAGATGGAAGAAGCAGGTTTTAAACAGATGCTTAATGTGATTTTCAAATGTAAGATGAGAGTCCATTTTTATTCCAAGATTTGTAACAGAGCGAGGGAAGGCCTCAGCTGCTGCGTGGTCAGCACTTCCGGCCTCACCTGTTTAGATGCACACAAACATGGCGTGGTTAACCTGTTGTAACACTGTAATAAAAGGAATTTAAAAAAAATCGGAAGTCATGGACTACCTGTAACAAAAAAAATAGAGAAATTTAATGCTCACCCTGTATTTTGAGGTTGTGCAAATTTGCTCTATCCTCAAACAGCTGAAACCAGCCTTTGGAAGCAGTGAATTCTTCAGGTCCAGTGTCCCCCTCTCCCCCATCATCCCTCGCTGACGTGCTGCTTGACGTCCCTTCTCCAGGATCGCTCTGTTGGGACGTGCCTTCACCTGAATCGCTCTGTCCTGCCCCCTCCCCCCCCACACCTCCCTCACCCCTAGCTTTCAGCGTGCGGTAGATCATGCGCGCCTTCTCCCTTATTACAGACATGCTCACGGGCACGCGCCTTTGAGCATTGTCCTCGATCCAAATCAATAGCAACCTCTCCATCTCCACCAACACACCTGTTCTCTGCTTTGTAATAATTGTGGACTTCATGGGTGCGGAACAACGCACTTGGTCCAGAATTCTTTCTCTGTCTGCCTTTATCGTCGCCACCGTCCAACGCGGAAAGTTTAGCTTCGCTGCTACCTCGGTCGCTGACATGCCCCCATCACACATTCGAACGATCTTTAGCTTCGTCTCGAGGGTTATGGTCTGCCTGGGTTTCTTACCCGCACCCTTATCCTCGGACTTCGAAGGTCTCTTGGGTCCCATTTTAACTCTCACCAAAAAAAATATTGCTAATAAAAATTAAAAAATCTCGCTAAACCTAATCCTAACTGTGGCTAATAAAATACCTCTCGCTAAACCTATGCTAACTGTGGCTAATAAAATACCTCTCACTAAACCTATGCTAACTGTGGCTAATAAAATACCGCTTGCTAAACCTATGCTAACTATGGCTAATAAAATACCTCTCCCTAAACCTAATCTTAACTGTGGCTAATAAAATACCTCTCGCTAAACCTATGCTAACTGTGGCTAATAAAATACCTCTCGCTAAACCTAATCCTAACTGTCGCTAATGTTAACTGAATGAATGCTATGCTAAATGATGATACAGATCGATAGTACGTACGTTTGCTGTTCTCTCTCTCGCCGAAACTCAACAACGTGGTCAAGATGGCGCGTCCCTTTAAATAGTACGGCAGTGTCGCCCCACCCCTACGTCACGGTCATGCGCACTGTCATGCGCGAACAGCCAAGGTACTGTACCCCTCCCCCACCTTGCCGCTTGCCGTAATAATGTACTTTTTTTGCCGTATCTCGATTACATACTTCTAATGTACCTCGATCGTAAGTCCATTTTTTGCCGTATGTCGACGGCATTCTTTCATAGAGGCAAATCGTAAGTCTGAGTTGCCGTAGCTCGGGGGTGTCATAACTCGAGGGTTCCCTGTATAAGTAAGTTCCATTTACCATTTGCCATCCCTGGTTTCAGCAGTCTATGGGGTAGTATTCACATGGACTGACATTAATTTTTTAAAATTGCGTTTGTATAAAGATGTTGGCCATCTACATGTTTATTGCTGTGAGCTCATCAGCTCTGTAACACACAACTGAGGTCATTCTAAGAACTATCAGCAGGTAAGGTATTATTATTCATTTCCATTTCCCAATGCTCTTTTTCTAGATGCCCAAGGTCATCAGGGTGTCTTTAATGTAAAAATAAATAATGTGTTATATTGTATAATGTATAATGTATGAATAAAGGTTAAATAACAACATTTTAAAAGTTGTTTTAGTAAGGAAGGTGGAGAGGTTCAATATTCAAAAGTTAGAGTCCAGGAGTAAGGATTAATGTTGGGAATTTAGAATCAGAATATGTTTATTGTTGTTGTAACTGGTTCAAAAATGTGAACTATGCCATTTAAACATGTAGAAAAGAGAAAATATATCAGTATATCAATACATGTATCTAAAATGAAAACAGCCATGAAGATGGAGGAAGAAGGGAAAGACAGTTTTTTTATTGACTGATGTTTTTGCAGAATCTAATGTGCATGTTCCATTTGCAGGAAGAAAAAAAAAAAACAGATATGTGAGCAGACAGAGGAATAAATGATCCATGTCCAATGAATAATTTGAACACTTGGCTGTAGCTGAGGAAAAATCCAGCTTTAATTTGAAGCCGTCAATATTTATGAATTTGACATTGCAGAAATACTGCAACCTTAAAACTCTACATGATTTCATTAGCTTGGAACTGAAAAGATGTTTCTGTCTGACCTCAGCTGTACTCAACAGGAGTAATGAAGACTGAAATACTTCTCTTTCATCACAAGCAGCTGAACATGATGTTAAAACTCTTGTGAAGTATTTAACATGGAATGCTTCTGTAATTGAGCTCAACATGTGCACTTCAGATAAACAGATTATTAAGTTAGATTGAGCTGTTCACATAAGTGGTTACAATTTAAAGATGTCAGATTTTAATGCAGATGTTTATTTTTTTAATAGTAAAAATCATCACAAAAGGATTATTTAACCAACTTTTAATTTGGTTTAATTTTCCTCAAGGTAAACACGACATGAAGTTGGCTTTGTGTTCTTTCCTGTGACCTTCTCTTTTTTAAATATTTCCATGAGATTATATTTTAAAGTCTTTCTGATTTATCTTCACACATGAGAGAACAAACATTACTTCACTGGAGTACAGAAGAAAATGAACAAAAGTCCAAATGTATAGATGCCACACCTGAAATGTAACTAACCCAAGTTTATGATTTCTTCTTAAAGCTAAAACCTCATCTGTTTATAATGAGGGAGTTGTTTGGACATAAGAAGAATAAAATACATAAATAAGTAGCTATTTCAAAATTAAAACATGTTTTGTTGTGTAGCCAATTTTGATCTGAAAAACTCTTAGTGAGCTTTAACAACATATACGAGCTCTGACAAGCCAAGTAGTTCGTTCAGTTATCACAAAAATAATTCACACGTAAAGTTAGTTCAGAATTACTATTTAACCTAATCTGTATTCTATCATCCTGTGGGACAAAGTTAAAGTACATGAGGAAATCGATGGTATGTTCATGGTAAACATGCCAACCCTACAAAGGAAAACAAAACAAAAACAGGTGAGTTTTGAACCAGAGACCTTCTTATTCTGATGTACAGATGTCCCTCGATTATCACGGGTTAACCCAGTAAAAAAAAAAAAAACACGAAGTAGGAATGCTACATTTATTTGAGTATTTATAAATGTTTAAGGCTTTATAAATCCTTTCCTCACTCTTACAGGGTTCTTTACAATGTTTTAAACTCTTCAACCTACAGAATTTTAAAAACACATGTAGACTATATGTACTGTACAGTACTGGGAAATTTTAATGGCTGCTGTTGCAAAAAACTATCATCTATCTATCTATCTATCTATCTATCTATCTATCTATCTATCTATCTATCTATCTATCTATCTATCTATCTATCTATCTATCTATCTATCTATCTATCTATCTATCTATCTATCTATCTATCTATCTATCTATCTATCATCTATCTATCTATCATCTATCTATCTATCTATCTATCATTACTAATTGGTGTAAACAATATGTAGTGTTGTGATTTATGGTAAAACTTGAATCTTTCATATAAAACATGGGATCTTTATTATCCATGGTCCAAAGGCAAATGCAGACGATAATAATTATGTCTGTGTCTGTCTGGATGTCTGTTTGTGCATTTGTCTGTCTGGTAGCAAAATACCTCATAAGCCACTGCACAGATGTTAATGAAACATTCAAAATGTAATAATTGTATGTACTGGGTAAAACTGTTTAACCCTCTGAGTTAATCCTATTCAATATTGCAGCAGCAGCTAATTAACCATAGCCAACATAAAGTGGCTCAGTCAGTTTTACAGACATTAAGCTATGATGTGGTTGTAGCTGAGTGTCATTCATAACACATCCTCTGAGTTTGACTTTTGGCAATATTGCATAACAGATATTCTTAAAAGGTTTATTCTAATTGACTAAGACTTTTAAAATCCTATTATCCTGGGAATTGCAGGAGGATGATTTCGCTTCCATCTTGTTCCATATTGGTCTGTCTGGTATACCCTGCTCAGGAGGTGCACGATCAGGCTGACTATCTTGTCTGCTTGGAGCAGATCATAACAAGCTCATCTATGTGTTTGTCCATGAGCTCTAGCTCTAATCCTAGAACATCTTCTGGCTCCTCTTGCAGTTTTACCTTGATCACCTGCTTCTGATCTGTCTCATATGTGGAATAGACAAGTTCAGAGTCCATATTGGAGTACTGTAGTTTGATTTCCAAACACGTGATTGTCACTACTTTCATCATCAATTTAGACATCAAGTATTGGTCTCAAGGGTCGTCTACGTGGAAATGCCTTTTGTAAATTCGCAAAAGTTGTTTTTTTTTAAATAATAATTTTAGCCTTGTATCTAAATTGAAACAGCTTTTTAACAGCTCCAAAGTTGAATAAACTCTTTTGAAAAAGTCAGAGTCAGAGTCAGAGAGTCTTTATTGTCATTTGCACCGCATGTGGTACATGTGATGAAAACGAGATTATGTACACGGGGTCCCAGTTACATCCAACAACAAATGCAAGAGAAAAACAGTAATAACATCTAGAATTAACTAAGAAAAACATCAACTAGTAATACACTAAGCTTAATATAGTGGGAATAAACAGCAGCACGAACATGAGTTTGTATGAGCAGATGGTCACAGATGAACACAGATGAACACAGCAACAAGAAAACAGATCAGCATCAGCACAATGTGATATTTTGCAGTGTTTATTTTTTATTTTATTTTTATTTATTCATGAGTCTAACAGCCTCAGGGTAGAAGCTGTTCCTCAGTCTAGTGGTTCTACACTTGATGCTCCTCAACCTCCGTCCTGAGGGGAGTGGGGCAAAGAGTGAGTGTGCTGGATGAGTGAGGTCTTTCATGATGCAGGTGGCTCTTTTCCTGCATCTGGAGGTGTAAATGTCTGTGATGGTGGGGAGACTGACTCCAACAGACTTCTGTGCAGCCTTCACCACTCTCTGTAGAGCTTTCCTCTCTTCAACTGTGCAGCCTCCATGCCACACGTTGATGCTGGAGCACAGGACGCTCTCCACTGCACACCTGTAGAACGAGGTGAGAACTGGGCTGCTCAGACCAGCACGTCTCAGCCGTCTGAGGAAGTAGAGTCTCTGATGACCTTTCTTGATCAGGCTGGTGGTGTTGTTGCTCCAGCTGAGATTATCATTCATGTGTACACCCAAGTATTTGTAGCTGGAGACCACTTCCACTGCAGACCCACCTATTTTCAGTGGGGCGTGGGTGTGTTTGTTCCTTCTGAAGTCCACAATCATCTCCTTTGTCTTCTTCACATTCATGTGAAGATTATTCTCTTTGCACCAGCTCTCCAGGTGTTCCACCTCCTGTCTGTAGCTGGACTCATCATTGTTTGTGATGCATCCCACCACCGCTGTATCATCTGCAAACTTAACAATATGACAGCCTGGAAGTGTGGCTGTACAATCATATGTGAGCAGAGTGAACAGAAGGGGGCTCAGCACACATCCCTGAGGAGAGCCAGTGCTGAGGGTTATGGTGGAGGAGGAGAAGTTGTGGATCTTCACGGACTGTGGTCTGTCTGTTAAGAAGTCTAGTACCCAGTTACAAATAGAGGGGCTTAGTCCAAGTGTAGATAGTTTGTCTATCAGAGTTTGGGGGATCATGGTGTTGAAGGCAGATGTGAAGTCCACAAAGAGCAGACGCACGTATGAGTCCTTCTGATCCAGGTGGGTGAGAGCAGTGTGGACCACGGAAGAAATGGCGTCCTCTGTTGATCGGTTCTCACGGTATGCGTATTGATGAGGGTCCTCATTGATGTTGACGGTTGCCTTGATGTGGGACATGACCAGTTTCTCAAAACATTTAGCGACTATCGGGGTGAGGGCCACCGGTCTATAGTCATTCAGACCAGTCACTGTGGAGCTCTTTGGGACTGGGATGATGGTCGCGGTCTTCAGGCAGGTGGGAACTGACTCCAGTGCAAGTGAGGTGGTGAAGATGTCAGCCAGCACCTCACAGAGCTGGTCCGCACATTCCTTCAGAACTTTCCCTGGGATGTTGTCTGGTCCGGTTGCTTTATGAGGATTAATCTTTCTGAGACTGCCTCTCACTTCTGCTGCGGTCACTCTGAGATGCTCTTCATCTGGTGATGAGGTGAGTCTGGTGCTAGCTGGTCTGTTTGGATCATCAAAACGTGCATAAAACTTATTGAGGGCATCAGGCAGAGATGGGTCCCTGGGGCATTGTTTGTTCTTGCCTTTGTAATCTGTTATGCATTTAATACCCTTCCACATGCTCCGTGGGTCTTGTGAGGTGAACTGTCCCTCGATCCTCTGTGCATACGTGGCCTTGGCCTTCTTAATGCCATCCTTCAGTTCATTCCTGTTCTTTCTCAGCTCCTCTTTATCTAAAAGGGTTCCAGAGTTAACTTTACTTTTGCACTTTATCTAAACAGCCAAATCAACACTTTTTAACACTAGGAATACCAAACACATGTACTTGTACATATTTTACATATAGCTCCCATGGGAGACTGTAAAATGACAGATTGAGGAATTTGCATTCCATTAGGTTTGTGTGACCCCCTGGGGCTGAAGTCTTTTGTGTGCTCAAAACATCCCCCCAGTAGCCAAAACAAAACATCTCCCCATATTCCAACAACAACATTCCTTCTGCAGGTTCAAAGTGCAGCTTTTTACAACACAGACCAAACTTTTGGAGATGTTGATGACTCTTTGCAAATGTCAACGCTAGAAACTTCAGTTTATTTTATAGATATACGTTTTATACTTTTTATACTACTATGCAAAAACTCAAGACAGTATTACACTTTTATTATTTCATTTTATGCTTATGTTCATTGGGTGTTTGGTGTTTTAGGGGTGTTTGGTGTTTCAGTGTTGGTGTAAATTTTCATACTTTTATACTATTATGAAAAAACTCAGGACAGTGTTACACTTTTTTACTATTTTACTATTTTATGTTATGTTTATTAAATGTTTTAGTGTTTAGTGTTTAGATGGTTACTGTTGCACCGAGGGACTGAGAGAAACGCAATTTCGGTCCTGTGTATGTCCTGTACATACAGGTAGTCCCCGATTTACGAGCGAGATCCGTTACAACGAGGCGCTCGTAAACTGGAAATCTCGTAATTTGGAACGGCCGCCACGCTTCTCGTAAGTCCGGAATTTCGCTCGTAAATTGGAACGGTTTTGCTAGCGCGACTACGAACACTCGTTTTTCATCGAAAAACTGCTTATGAGTGCATAAAAATGATCGGAAACGTGTGTCCACATGTTTAGCTAACGAACTGTGGTGAAAAAACACAGGAAAACTCAGTATTTTTTGCGTTTTTTCCAATAATTCGCCAGCTCGTAAGTCCGGAACCTCGTAGATCAGAGCGCTCGTAAATCGGGGACTACCTGTATTGTATTTCTGACAATAAAGTTGACTTTGACTTTGACTGCCTCTAAGCGAGCAGGTCCCCGGTTCAAATCCCGGTCCGGGGGCCTTTCTGGGTGGAGTTTGCATGTTCTCTCCGTGCATGCGTGGGTTTTCTCCGGGTGCTCCGGTTTCCTCCCACAGTCCAAAAACATGCATG